>BSXT01002526.1:0-19296 GCA_030267785.1 Phytophthora fragariaefolia | reverse complement strand
AGCGCCAGTGCGAATACTGTTACGTTGGTGGGCTTTAACGAGGCAAATAACGCACAAAATTTTCTCCTGGATAGACATGCTGCTCTCGTGCAGCTTACCTTTCTCGTTTTGCAAGTCAGAGGCAGCTTCTAACTACGTCAAGATTGGCATCATAACCAGGTGAAGTACACGCGATAATTAGTCCGTGAAGTTGAAACTGTTATCGCAAAATCTTGCTCAATTCGTTTCGGATTACTTTTGACGTGTGGACTTTTCGGTCTGAACACTACGTTGCAATATTTGCGCCATTCCACCGCGACAGCAAGACACAGAACACTTTGATCGCGATGGCGCTCGATGATGAGGTCGATGGCCACACTGCCAGCAGCCACGTAAAGGTTCTGGACACAGTTCGTTCATACTATAGCATAGCTAGTATTGTCTACTGTATATTATAGGAGATAAACTGTGCTGTCGCCGACCAGCTCGAGTTTTCGATGGTGGGCTATGCGAGCCGCCGTTTGAACTTGCCCGTGAACTTACTCAACACCGATGATGATGATTGCCTAGAATTTTTTCAGAAGTTGATGTGCAAGCTCAAGAATTCACTGCTGGTGGCGGCAAAATAACGACGAGTTAACGCATTAATTTTGGCTGTCCATTTTTTTTTTTAGAATCTTATATTATAATTTGAAATTTTTAGCCGAATGGCGTTGCTGCGATCTGTTCTTAGACATGATACTCGCTGGTCTTCAACTTACGCCATGAAGGAGAGGTATTTTGAGCTTAAGGAATACCTGGATAATGACGACAACGACGAGCTGACGGTATTTATGCCAACTCGTCGAGAACAAAATCAGTTCAAGTCGATCTTTAACAATCTCAAAATGTTTGAATCGACAAAAAAAAATTCAAAGCTCGGACGAGATTACCCTACCGGACGTGCGTGACCACTACGACACCCAATTGAAAAGAAACCTGAGTTTGCTCGCTATCACGACGCTGATACGGCGGTTGTGAAGAGTGTTCGCTTTAAACGCGCTGGCGTCAATGTTTTGCTTGGTCGTGAGGACATGTTATCCGTATACTAGATCGCCATTTTGGAGCCACTAGTCGCAGGAGCGGCCTCACCTCAGGGGCTTCGATGACACCACCCGATTATCATGGATTTGCTACTCTTGCACTCGAGCAGGCGGGATGCCTTCGACAGACTACTCAACGTTTTGTCGATCATGTAGCGACGATCGCTCCTACATATATTATCGTTGAGAGATTTATCAGTCAGGCGAAGGCAGTCACCGCCAGGCAACGACTCCATTACCTCGAAATAATCCTCTTTCGCAAGGTGAACCGCAAGTACTAAAACGCAGCCACGGTGCGTCAGGTCGTCCTCGCAATAACCAGACTCCAACCAAACGTCAATAGATTTCTTTATATTTTCAAATAGTTCTTGGGTCTCTCACAAGGAGTGCGTGCAGTTTTTTTATTGTTTTCTCAAGCAATATAACAATAGCAATTTCGGAACGTTTCGTCCCAGGCGTGTAATTGTGTACTAGAACACTGCCGGGGCTGCAGCACAAGCCATACGCGTTCATGATGGCCGTTACGACTTTGCGTACGATGACGAGATCGTTCAGGCTCCGCATGATGGGTGAAACGAAGTTGAGTAGGTGGTAGCGCTAGATGGCGCCGTGACCAGCATCATGACCCACAGTGAAGAAGCCCCAGAACTTGATACCCTGCAGCAGCACGTTGCCCAAGTACAGCAAGATTCGGCCAAGCTGCTAGCTGTGATGAGGGCTCCAGTCGCGATAGAGACAAGGGAGGTTGCTTCAGAGAGCGATGGCAAAGGATTTCGAGCTGAAACTGCTGTTACCAAGCGGCCTGAAGCTGTTCGTGCGAATACGGCCACCAGCAACAAGAAGTAGCATGTTTCGTACAAGGCCAAAGAGAACTGACTTGTTATAGAGGTTGTGGTCGGAGTCAACGAACTTTACAAAGAAGGAATCGGATCGAAGACCGAGCGTTGGATTATAATTACAGACCATGTGAAAGAAGTCTGAACAAGGACGTAGAGCTCGAAGATCAGCAAAAACATGTTGAATTGCTTGTAAAAACTATCACATGCATATGACCAAAGCGGGCAAGATGTCTGGTATGTCATCTAATACACTATTCTGTTCTGATATTGAATACGTTTCCAACACTGGGCGTGAACCCAAGAAACATCAGATCAACTGGAACGCGAGGAGCTTCATTACCCTGAAGGGTACATAAGACCTTCAGAAGGCGACAAGAGCTGAGCCCGATGAAGCGGGAAAATAAGTATTAAAAAAGAAGTCGAAGAACGTGAAGTCGCAACCCACAGGCGTTCTGGAAAGACATCAACGAGCAGCTCACATCTCGCTGTGAAGCTTAAAATCGCGACTGACTTCGACTCAAAAAACAGCTACGTTAGCAAAACAAGCCATTTCGGAAGAAGCAGACAGAGATGTAGCTGTAGGTAGCTCAAATGATGGTCTCTGTTGTCCAGGCAATAGCTAAATCGGTTGAGAAACTCAAGTAGGTCTGCGTCGTCTGCAACATTACCAACGTTATATTTTTAAATGTTCAAATATCAACCGTGCGCGCTTTTAAGAGCGACGTTTTACGCATCGAATGAAATGGACTCGCTTTCGGCTTCGTTGCTGCCACCTTTACCATCACCGGTTCTGTAACCATTGCTCCTTGCATTATCGCTGCTGCTGAAATCCGTGACATAGGTTATCTCCTATTCATCATCGAAAAAGACGTCGTTGTCATCTGGTGGATAATCCGTTTTGTTCACGATTATATTATGCAGGTCCGTTACGTAATTAGACAGTGTTGGTAGTCTGTCCCGAAAACATGTACTGCTCTGATTTTGACAACGCTAACAGGACAGACAATTCGTGAAAAATGTCACTACAACATACAACAGACCAATCCGAGACTTGAATACATTCATGTTGCTCAGAAGGTCAAAATATTTCCAGTAGCGCACAAACCAACAAAAATTCCATATTACGGCCACTCGGCCAATGCTTTAATCTCGGGTAAAAGATCACTGCTTCCGCCAGCTCTGCATCAACGTACGGAGTGATAACAAACTTCTAAGGCGGTAGCCAAGACCCACAAAAGCACATAACCAGGATGAGAGGACATGTGTGCTTTCGCTTCACTAGCTCTTAGCCATCGTGACACCGCTCTTCGTGGTGTGCGTGTGTGTGAGTAACACGTATAAGCCGTTACCATCGTGATGCTCTGGAATTTAACTCCGCGACGCTTCTTGCTACCGCTGAATGCTTGCCTCCGAAAGCACGTTGGTTGACAGGTGCATCGCACGGTCCCGTCAACAAATCCCAAATACCTCGTCAGCCACCCAACCTTCGCAAAAATGGCGTCTGTGGAGCGCTCTCTGTATCGCACAACCATTCGGTGATCGAAGCCCATTTTATCCTTGATCTTTTGATCTTTTCGTTAATGGCAGCGGCAGTGGTGTTGACCGCAGATGAAAGCACGGGCGCATCGTAAATGAACTCAGTTCGAAGGTCCTCCAGTCTCAAGCCGTCACAGCAACAGACAGCGCTTCTTGGCGAGGGATTGGACACATTTGATACATGTATATGGTATTTGGAAGATTTAGGGCTTCTTCCAGCTGCAGAATATATTGCGGGTAAACTCGGAAGCTAAGTCGGCACGTCTCAGGATCGATTACAACAAGTCAAACACGTTTCTTCGCGAGGCCCACTCGATCTCTAACCGTACGCATACATATAAGTTGCACGGCATGCTCCATAACATCTGCGAGCTGCGTCCGTATCACTAGTAGAGCTGCTATGATTCGCTGGAGCTCGTCTTGGGTGAATGTTTTGCGCGCTGGAGATAGTCCCCTATCTTCCTATAAATAGTACCGTCAAAATAACGATCTGCAACAATTCATTTTCGAGTGATTGATTTTAGCTTTGGGCTAACTCTGATTTATTCCAGTTCCAGCATCTGTTCCCACAGCTATAGTTCTTTATTAGCTTATTCACGCTTGAACTACCCCAGTCCATAGTTTAGTGGGTCGCTGCATACTTATGGACCTTCATCCTGCGAGAGCTGTCAAATACCCAACGCACCTTTTTATGCACACCACTAAGATGACCCTTTTACTGGTCTTGACGGCGACTGTTGCTCTGTTTGGAACCACCTATCGACTATTTCTAGTGGTCTGTTTTTGCTGGAATCTTCTTGTCATGTGCAGGCGGTTGGCTGTTTTTCGATTAGTTCAATAACACTACTGCCACAAAGACGACCAGACTACAGATTTGCATTCTTTAGCGCGAAGATATAGTATTAAAAAACCATGTAGCAAAAGAACGTAATGTTATCGCAATAAAAGCACACGTAGAACTTATTTATTGTCAAATACAAAACGCATAGCAGCGGCAGCTTTACATTTGTTGGTAAACCGTGTTTACCGTCTTCTCCCCATACCCACTGTTACTCTGCAAGAATCTTTACATCTCCATGGTAATGACGACAAGGACGCTTGCTATCACCTTTGCCTACAAAACGTGGCGTGCAACGCTGCTACTCCTTGGCGGGAGCTTCGTCTGAAGCTACAATAAAATAGCCGCTGGTGGTGACACCAGGAACGTATTCTTAGCTCGCAAAATACCCGTGGCAATTTTCTCTTAGGTGGCCTTTCTCGCGGTCGTCGCCTAGGTTCCGGGGCTTAGAGACTGACACCAAATCCTCTTTTTCAAAACGCCTTGATTGTTGTGTGTTCGGCAGAGAACAAACGCATGTCTCCATTATTTACCTAGTATAGATAGGTAAAAGACAATAAATAGTTATCATACCAATCCATCTAGATTATGATGCTACAACTTCACCGCATCCAACTACTGGAGAGTGCACAGGCAAAGTGAGGGTTTTAGTCAAAACTTCATTGAAGGGAACTCTTTCACAAATGATGCGGACAGGATTCTTCAACCTTGACGGTAAATGTTCACAATCTTGACATCCTCGTCAAGAACTTTGATCCAGGGATGCCGAAAAATAAATATATCGATCAGTATTATTTTACGGAGGGAAACGGTAATTAATGTTTGCATTTTGCTGGAAAATACAGTAATTTATCTAACCTCAGAGTACATTTCAGTAATTTACTGGTCCAATTGCTTGCAACCAACCATGCAGTTGCCGCTCCATTCTCCAGCCTTCTGACGAGTAACTTCCATTCTCAAACAAGCAGCTTCCCCAGCAAGCACTTTAAGCCATGGCCGACAACATCCTCTCCCCCACTCGCCCCCAAGCGACCTTCACGCTGCGACAGATTGCGGGGTTCTCCTTTAAGACCTGCCTCGACGAGGAGGGCGTGGCAACCGGCTACAAGTCGTGTAAAGCATGTGGCAAGTGCCGCAAGCACTTGAGTGGGACGGGGTACACCAACCTGGTGTACCACGTTCGCTCCGCCCACCCCAACTTCGAGGTGGACATGCGGAATGCGAGTGCCGCTGCGACAGGCACTCTCGTGTCCTGGGTGAGCCAAAAGGGCTCGAACCGCTACGCGTGGCTCCGTTGGATCGTCATGTCCAACCTCCCGCTATCCTTTTGCGAGTCCGAGCTCACTCGCCAGTACGGTACTATTTATTTTGTTATTGTTTGTTAACTTTGTGCCTAACTCTACTTATTGTCACAAATTATAGATTTACCAGCCTACCCGGCGTGTCAGTCGACATACTCCGTGCCAACATGGAGAGCGTGACGCGAGCTGTGGAAAGGCTCATCGGAGCGGAGATGCCCCAGACACTGGGGTTTATCCTGGATGGATGGAGCCACGGCAGGGAGCAGTACCTCGCGGTGTACGGCTGCTACGAGACGCCGGACGGACCGCGCTATCCGCTGTTGTCCATGGCTCCTGTCATGCAGGACGAGGATGTCCGACTTACAGCGAAAAGCAATATGGCGGCGATTGCGCGATTCCTGCCCTTTTTTGGTAAGACCCTGAGTGATTGCTTATTTTTGGTGGGCGATAACTGCGCCGTCAACAAGCGGCTGGCCAACCTTATGGGCGTGCCGCTTGTGGGTTGCGCGAGTCACCGTCTTAACCTGGCTGTGAAGAGCCACCTCGCGCCCCACGAAGCCGACCTGGAGAAGGTTCAAGTCCTGATGCGCAAGCTGCGGACGCTCAAGCAAGCCGCCAAGCTGAGGTACATTCCAAATGTATTTGTGTCTCATTTGTGGTAATTATCTTTGTTTGTGATACTGTGTAAAAATGTGTAAATTGTGTACAATAGGGCGAAGACCGCACTGGCTCCAGTCCTCAGACAGGAAACACGTTGGTCGTCAACATTTGCAATGCTGGACCGATATGTAAGACTTCGCGAGTTTCTCTCGGCTGACGACGAAGACATTGCAGACCTGCTGCCAACTCGAGCAGCCCATCGTCGCTTGGAGCCACTACGGGATGAGATGAAGGACGTCGAGTCCATCTCGAAGAAGCTGCAGTCGGAAGGCCTGACGTTGCTGCAAGCGCGCGATCTGTTCGATGGGCTACTGGAGCTGGCGCCCGACTTTGCTTCCTACTTGGGTACGTGGGTTACTTGCTGTTTTCGTAATTTACGGATTTAATTACGTACAGTATTTCTTTTTATGTAGCGCGTGACGCGGATATTGTGCACTCGCCAGCGTTCGAAAATGGCGTGGTGAAGGTGCTGTCCAAGAAGGCAGATTTGCTTACGCGAGACGAGCGCGCAGCGCTTCTGCCCTTCAAGTGTGCAAGAGCGGCAGCGGTCCCGCAGCCTGCGCGACCGCAGAAGGAAGGTCTCGCCGATAGAATCCTCAAGAGGAGGAAGGTGGTGGAACGTCAGGCGTACTCATTGGTGACAGCAATCCCGCCGACGTCTAATGTGGTGGAGAGGCTGTTCAGCTCTGCTCGTTCGGTACTCCGGCACGTGCGCCACCGGCTCCCACCGATGACGGTCGAGATGCTTCTTTTTCTGAAGGTAAACACCAAGTACTGGGATGTCCGTGTGGTTGATGCATGCGTGTAACACTCGCGCAGACGATAAACGTTCTTAAACTTGGCGAGCTCATGGTTCAATATTTTATTTGTCTAACTATTGATACTGCAGTTATTTATTGCAGCTGATAGTCGTGCTGCAGATAATTACTTATTTTTCGTCGAGGTGGCCAATCGATTTATTGGATTTTCGGAATCCCTGCTTTGATCTGTCGATACTGGTTGTATTATTAATGAGATCAAAAACGGCACCAACTTTCTTGATCTCGGAACGAATTTGTACTCACTGAACCAGTATGTCAAATACACAGATCCAAAGCGCGTCCCGCACTCCTCTGTGGCAGGGCTAGGCCGGGTATGTGCGGTTCTGGTGGGGGTACGGATGTTCGTCGATCCAAGATCGGTTTCGGTATATAGTCCCCGACTTATATATACACATCGATCAGTCTAACATTACAGTGTCTTTTTCTTGAACCTCGCACTCTCCATAAATAAACGTATACAGCGCAACTCGGGTTAGGTAATATCACCTGTTTATATTTTCTTCTACTTACACAGTGCTAAACCACTCTAGGGATGGATGTAGAGAAGCGCAGAGCTTGGCGGCCCTATTGGTGTTAGGTTTGATGGCTGGACCTGTCATTTTGACTAATATGTTCCTATTGTTACCTGGCCCGCTTTTGGCATTTGTATATATGAAGGAACGCGATCTGACGGCTTCTTCGTACGGCAAGTACATTCAGAAAATCCTGGCAGTTTATCGCTAATCAGAAATGTTCTAAGATTTTCGGATTAGTGGGAACTATATCATCAACGCAGTCGCTGCAACACGACTACGAATTCCTCTGATCGTCTCCCGAGTCGAATCTAGCCGGAGTGAGCACATTCCTCGAAGAACGCAGCACATTCGAACTGTTGCCGCAGTGAGCACCTTGGAGCTATATGGTGTCAAAACACTTACATACTGTACGGTACTGGATAAGACGAAAGGTGGCAGGCGTTCACTTCTTCACTTATATGGATTTTCCATCGGTCGTTCGATATTTTGATGTGTTAGAAACGGCATCCTCGCCGTTGAGCGCAACGTACACTACCCAAGTGCCGTGACTTCGAATGGAGCACCTATGGCGATTTGCACTGCTTTTATTGATGGTTCGGTCGGGACCACCTTCTGCCCATCGTGCCACTATTGGCGATGCTACAATGGTTACAAAAGAAAACGCACCCAATACCAGGGAGGCACAAATAGCCCGTTATAAGTTTCTCAAAGAATGCCAAACCGTCATCGACCAGATACAAGAGCTATGCATGCAGGTTCGCTACCCCAACGACGCACCAGAAGAGAAGCGACATACATACCCAAGCCAAAACTGTGAACGCGGCCTGGTGGTCGTCTTCTTACAAGATTCTTATGCGCAACGTAAGCATTAGAAATACTATCAAGATGGTCGCCGATTACCACCTCGGACAGGCACTCATTATACGATCGTACAGGCTCGGCGATAAAATTAGTGACTCGACGGAACATCAAACTCCAGGCAGAACATCAAACCCTGGCAACCTCGTCGAAGCCGTCGCCGCGAGGAACCTATCTACAGCGCTGGGACCGTCTGTTCAGATTGACTGCACCAGTTGTCTCATCATCAACGGTTTACATCCATAGTATATTTGGTGGCAGCCGTTATGTCGGAAACGACAGGTGGGTCGGACGACCCTGGTTCACGACGGTCTTCACGCCGCTCTCCTAAGAAGCGCGAGCCTTCACCGAAGCTCTTTCATTGATGCCACGAATAAACTCGAGCATGGGCATCAAGCCGCAAGATTGTATTGAGGTGCAGAGTGTACCGCAGCACAGGCTGCAGAGCTCGATTGGAAATTCGACCTAATCTCAGTGGGTGTAACTTCGTAAATACCCACAGTTGTGCGCAGACTTCTGCTGCTGCGACTACTGATATCGTCGACGGCACAGTCGCGATGAAAAATCGTGTTGATACTCTGTCCGTGCTCGATCTTACTGCTCCTCTCAACGATGTCTAGCAGCAAGTGAGTGCTAAGTTCTACTTAGATGACGATGTGATTCGCAAAGGATTATCGGAAGGGCAACCCAAACGACGTGTCTATAGAACTCGTCAAAAGCACTATGGAGCATTTCTTTGTGTCTCATTGAGGCCCCTCCATTGTCGATGATTGAAGGCAAGAACCCCAGCATTTTTCACGGGTGCGTTGTTCCAGTTGCCCGTTGTGGAGCAATTGTCCAGTTGTCCGTTGTGGAACAATTGCCCGTTGTGGAACAACGCACCAGTCGGAGTCGGAGCACGTGCATAAGCACTTGTGCCGGTATACTGCGTGGAACCATCTTGTACAATGTGTAGGGGCGTTTGGTGGTTTATTCGATTACATTCACGATACATGGAGGTGGTCGATTTTTTTATATATTTATGCTAGGTGCTGGTTAACTAGCTGATTAAAATATTAGCTGGTTCAAAATAAATGACTACTCGCAACACAGAATCGGCCACATTGATGGCCAGGGGAAACCTGTTAGCGCGAGATTATTTCAATTCTGGAGCCGCCAAAGGTTTCGCTGGCTCAGGTTTCGATCGGTGCTCCATGAATGTAAAGCATTGAGGTACCACCAAAGTAGCAGCATAAAAACGCAACCCAGTGGTAGACAACCAGTATATTACCACAGAAGGTCCCGCTAATATTGCCTATACCGGCTTGGTCCGATATCGTAATGTCCGGTGCGGTACCCAAAAAATCCGCAACTGATCGACCTAAGTGTCCGCCTGCTTTTCGGGTCAGAGCCTTCGTTGGGTATATCATGCGGAAACTGCGTGGTTACCCGGACACTTGCAAAAATGTCCACAAGTAGCGTTGCGACACCAAAACATTCGTGGGTAGTCGTAGGGTTGTCCACTTGTCTTGTTAGCTGAATAGAACTTTCAACACTATTCATGACTTCCTCCAAAACGCCAGTTAGGTCCCCGCGGTTGTAGGCGATCTTCACTTGCACGATCTCTTCCTCATTTAACTGCGTTTCTAGGAGGCTGTGTGTGGCCACCCCTAGATCCAATCGATTGACTACTGTGTGCTAGGACGGTATAATGTTTTTACTAACGGTTGGCCTCCTTCTGGATTTGAACTTTCCGAAAGGCTTCCACTTGGAGCTAACTATCTCCTTGGGGGAGCAGGTGCGCGTGAGAAAAGGGTGCTTCTGGATTCGACCAGTGGTCCGGAAGAAACTGGTGTAAGGACCCACCGCGCAAGGGTCCAGAGAATAAGTAGCGGCTGTATATTTGCATATTAACTCTTTGTACATCAAAGGTTGTGTTGGGAAGGTCTACTTGTGATCTCAACCCAGCTGTAGTTACCTACGTTTGGAGTAACGTAAGCGATCTACACCTCAAGAGTTCTCCTTATAAAAACAACTCAACAGGTGAAGTCCGTTCCACCGAAGGCAAACGACACCTAAAGGGATTCACAAGGTCCCAAGCCACCTCCGTTTGCGGCACCCAGTGATGCTTTCGGAGTCTGACCCCGTTGGGAAATCCAAAACGAGGGGTATTTTCCGGAAGGGCAGCCCCGTGGCTACATTCTATACACCTGGGAGAAAAAGGCATCACCCGCCTCGCCACTCAATGTGTGAAACCTGCTGCATCAAAGCATGCCACGCCGCGCCCGCTCCGCATCGCCACGAACGCCTGGCGATCTGATAGCATGGACTTCATTTTCGGCCTTCCTCACGACGCCCAAAGACGCACTGGTATCCTTGTGTTCGTCGACCTGGTGTTTCGACCCACGGTCTGCCGGAGCCGATTGTGTCGGATCGCGACCCTCGCTTCACATCCGCGTTCT
The DNA here is from genome assembly GCA_030267785.1 of Phytophthora fragariaefolia. NCBI lineage: Eukaryota > Oomycota > Peronosporomycetes > Peronosporales > Peronosporaceae > Phytophthora > Phytophthora fragariaefolia. The sequence continues at coordinate 8,426 of BSXT01002526.1, read as the reverse complement.
GGGCGCGGCTGTTTGCGCTACTTGGTACCCGACTACTACGGCCCATCCGGAGGCGGATGGGCAAACGGAGCGTGTGAATCGTGACTTCGAGGACGTGTTGCGCAGCTACGCAACGTCCATTCCACGGCACCGGCACCAAAGTCGGTGCAGTCGTCGAGTGAACCCCCGCAGTCAGACAAGTTCACAAGACCCAGCAGCCGAGGGTCATGCAGTCGGGGGCCATGCCGTTCATGGCGTGGCGTACGAGGAGCTTTCTACGGTCAGCGCGGCGGGCCGCGTCCACCGTCCTAAACGCCAACTTCGCCCAGAAGCCAACTCCGACGCCGATTGACTCTGCGGTCGTGTCCGAGCTTCTTCTGCACCACCAAGCCGTCACGCGTTTTGTGCGTGACGTGCTCTGGGCCGCTGCTGATCAGCAGAAGGCGAGCATAGATCGGCGGGGGAGGAAGAACACGCAGTCCTTCCGGCGAGGCGACAGAGTACTCCTATCCATGGATGGCATCCAAGGCAGCACTGTGACGAAGTTGGGTGCGAACAAGCTGGCGCCACGTTACATCGGGCCGTTCAATATTTTAAAGGTTATCGGTGACGCCTACACGCTCGACATTCCTACTGCGATTCGACTGCACCCGACATTTTATGTTGAGCGCCTCAAGCCATACGTTCCTGCGATCATTCCTGCGCCGGTGGCTGCGGCTCCGCAGCCGGTGCGTAGATCGCGACGCCCTGTCGATGACGCTGGTGCCGCGCTGTGTCGAATCAACGCTCCTCATGCAAGAGGGTCGCTGCGGCCGCTTCTCCGCTGAGAAGACAACCATGTGTTACCCAGCTGCCATCGTCGAATACCAATGCGAGCGTGGCCTCGTACGCCTTCACAACGTCTGGGATGTCTAAAGAAATAACAAATCCTAATCGAACTCAAATGCTAAATTCAATGGTATCATTAAAACTAATGCGTATAAAAATATTATTAAAAATGCCATAACCATTCAACAATATCTTTACTAATTAAAGGTATTGAACTATTGAGCGTTATCGCTCAAGAGTATCCGCGACACGAGACTCCCGGAAATGACGCCGCTGTTGTCACGGGCATCACCGATGAAGCTCCGGCGAAGAATCGCGGCGCGAGGCGCCGCGACGAGAGCGATGATGATCACACCAGAGGTGTTGACATGGATATTTCAGCAGCCAAGTCGACCCTACGACGGCTACCGATCGTAGCACCATGTTCCCATCCGGTTGCACCTGCCTCGCGCGTGTGTGAAGGTGTTGGTACATCTGACAGGCACCTCACTTGGCCGAACTTGCCGAGCGAAATGCCGACGCCATGGACTGCCAATTGAGCAAGGAGCGCCTCCGCTGCGTGCAGCCGTTTGCCGTTCGTCTCTTTAATCACTCTCTTGCTACAACAGCACTCACCATGGGTGAGTGGAACTTTGAGAGGGGGTGATGTAACGGGCTGGATACGGTTACATTAGTAGGTAGCCAAGAGTTGCATAAGTAGGTAGTTCCCACATGGATACATACACAAAAGTAGGTAGACCTACGCGATGAAGTGGAACGGCTAGAGATGTGTGTTCGCGACACAGAAGCAGACACTGGTGCTGCCCCAGATTCGCAACTGCTAAACAGGCTTTGCGGGTATCTACAGCGATTGGAGGTTGCTCAAGCTGGGCGTACCAAGGAGCGACTTCACAATGAACGTAACTACAAGCATGCCGTCATAAATGCAACGCCTCTCGAGCGATTTAAGAACAACGACAAGTGCATCAAATTGACCGACAAACCACCAACGGAAACGACAACTTAGGCGAGTGGTGGCGTTGAAATTAAAAGGAAAGAAGCGGAAATGTCAGGAGTAAAACGAAATTGTTCTGGGTAATTGAATCTACTGGATAGAGACGACAGGGTTTCGTCCTTTCCCTTTTACGACTTAAGTTAGCGAAACGCATTTTTCGTGGCGTTTCCCTTGAAGGCTTTGAACCGTTGACGGCAGAGTAGCTAGGACATACGGTAGTTATACCACCCCCGAGAAGGACAATATTGACTGCATATTCACCCACCATACCTCAATCGGTTGGTTTAACGTCTCTATGCGATGCTAGTTCCGCTTTCCTAGTTTTTGCTTGCTTTTTGTTGTCTGCTGTTAGTGGTCACGATGGGGGATCCGCGCTGATACAACCATGCTATCTGTGTTTTACTAGGGCCATCTAGAAAATAGTCCAAACCATGTTTGTGTTGTTGAATGGCCCTAAGACGCTTGTTTATTAAGGTACAAATGTACTTCGGTGAAACACACAGCGTCCCTTGCGTGCGATGACGGCACATGAGAGTCAGATGCTGGGCTAGCGCCACCGACTTTAAAACATTTTCTAAGAGAATAATGATGTGATGATTGCGTTGTTGAACTGCTGCACAGGATAATTAATCATTGCGAACTCTGGAGCGTGTGAAAACAGGCACAATTACCAAATTCAGAATCTATCAACTGCTTCTGAAAGTATTGGATGAATGTTCGAAGTGCGTGTTTTGATATCCAAGCTTGATAAGCACGTTTATTATCGTCGTTAAATTCAACCATATCACCAGCGTAATGCATTCGGTATAGATGTTTAAACCGTAGCGACGCGACATACACCGAAAAACTTGAGAATTGATCAGAAACGTTTTTACCATGTAAAAAGTAACACATCAATGAGGTAGTTTCGCTCTCATTGTCATACTTAGGCCATATAACATTCATGCCTGCATTATATTGACCTTAGTTCGCATCGCCGTAGCGAATGCTAGGATAGCACCAGTGATCAAGTTGTGGGTATCAAGCCGACTGCAAAGCGCGAAGCTAATGATCTATCCTGTTTCGTGCGATATCACAAACATGGCCACAGGTTCACATGGGCGAGACAGGTCTGATACGCCTAACCCGATAACAGGTATGCTGATTGATTAAGCTTACTATAATCATTCGCTTTATCATAAAACACAGCTTGAAAAGAGGTCGGTGTAAAGCAAATCCATAAATCCAACAGCTTCATGCGATTTGATAATACTAAAGCGCTTAGGGGTGGTAATTAATTGTCTTTTGCGAAACTGCTTTGTCCGATGTGCTAGTAGTATGTCCAATTGATCACCTGGAGCTGTCGTTTCCTGTCTGTTTTAGCGGTGCACTCAAACTCGTGCCCCCTCGGTATGCATTCCAAGAAAGTTCCAATAAGGCCAGAAGCCAGATAAAAACTCGACTATTCTATAATCTAAGCTGCAATTTGTCGAAACTAGCTAGATTATATAAACCCAATTCAAATTATCGAAAAGGTGCAATATGCACGCTGTTGTGGTTTAACCGTTCAATGTACCCAACAAAATACCAAGCGCCCCAGCGGTGGGTGTACATCTGTCCACAGCAACCTGCTCTAGCGCTTCCCCCTTTGCTTGTCGGAGTTGAGGTTCTGCCGACAACCAGCTGCGAAGCAATAATGAGCTTGGTCCAGAGTGCGGTCAATCCCCGGTTCACCACCAGTTCTTCGGACCCGCTGCCCCCCACTTGAACCAAGGAGTGGGTAAGCACCGGACTGCCAGCCACGCCTCCCACCCGGCGCAGCTGTTCCGTTTGTGACCGCTTGGTTTTCAGAGGGAAGGGTGTGAGTAACGGGATCAACGTTTGGTTACTCCGGCCTTCTTTCGCTTGTCCGGTATTGCTAAGTTTTGGAATCGTTGTTTCGTGTTGCACGACCTGTGCCTAAGCAAAGAGGAATGCGCTGCCTGCTACATTGGATGAGATATCTACACTGGAAAACGATCTAAGTTTTGGCAATGTGTACGATGAGGAACTACATGAATTTCGTCGCCAAGCCAATATAAGTATTTCGAACTTGACACCAATGATCGCGACCATCCATGATATGATTGTGAACCTAGTTAATGTGAATGATGCACGGCATGTGAACGCTAATGGATGCCATACGTTGAAGCCATTACCCGGGGACAGATCAAGCTGCGCGCTGTGATTTCTCTAGCTTTGAGGCAGCACGTCCATTAATCTCGTTCAAGCGTCTTTATAATTGCGCTAATGGACGATACATACCTATACGTCTATCCTGGTTGTTTTACTAGACAAATCGAACGTAGTTAATGTCGGACAATTAGACTGGATCCCGGCCACATGGTGACGTTTCGTGGCGACCTTGCGTACGCTGGTGCAGCTTGCAGCCGCCTGAACGTGCCCTTGTATTGCTAAGTTCTAGTAAATGGTATTTCACAGGAGCCCGACCCCACAGAAGCGGTAGTGTTCAGGTCGTACCGCTGCAAACCGTTGCATGACACTTGTTTATTCACTTGATTATTCAAGAGCTGATATTGTTCAGCACAGTCAATTGAGAATGGAAGGCATAAAAAAATCATTACGGTGGAATAGTCTACGCGATTCGAAACCCGTTGAACCAGCACGTGCGGAGACGCCACCGAGTGCCAGCAGGCATACAGCAGGTGCCAAATGAAGACAGTTTTAGCGACAGTGCCAACACAGACCCCAGTGAGAGTAGTAGTGATGAAGAGTAAAGTGGCTGAAAACCCAAACACCCGTAGTTTGACGCGATTTTTATTGGGAAAACAGCCATCGATAGCAACGGTATCATAGCGTAACCGCTGGCACTGAAGACAGCGGTAACAGCGATGACAGTAAACTAGAGGCGACAGTGACAGTGAAATCAGTAGTGACATTGTTGCGAGTAGAAACAATACTGAGAGAAGAAATTGTGACCAATAGGACGAGCTGTCATGCCAACGGTATAATGGTTATGATAACTGACGTATATAAAATGTAGCGGGGCTACACAACCTCCACATTAGTGCAACACGCACTAATGGATACATTCGGGTGGGCCACATTGCAGTGTGGCCACCATTCATAGTAGGAAGCAATGCTATTGGCAGAAAGCAATATATATATGCCAATAAGGAACATGCATTAGGACAGAGATTTTGCCAACCACTCGTTGGCAGATCCTCTCTTTATAGATATCAGTTTTAGGAGGCAAGGTCAAAGTTAACATTTAATTCGGTTTTCATTTTTTACCAAAAAGGTTATTAATAGTCTTTATTTAGACTTAACTATACTCACAGAGCTAAGTAGACTTAATCTAATTTAACTACACCTACGCTTCCTCCTACACGTCGCGCACACGTGTACGCTAAAGTAGTGAGCTAAGTAAGCCCACTACATAAAATATGCAGTTCAAGGATCCGGACTGAGTATAAATTGGACATCTAGAGCTCGCAACACCACAGCGGCTGCCCTTGATTTGATTCTGTCAGAGGCAAAGCTTCCGAAGCGGTACGCGTATCTTGACCAGTCTCTGCCTTTTACTATGTGTTGGTTGGTTACCAGACTTCGATTTTCAAACATGACGGTTATAAAGCTTTGAAGTTGTGTCTTCAACTTCAGGTTTTCCTAGCCCCTTCGATTTGCGACCTATGATCACATGGCAGCAAGTCTTATGCTTGCTATAAATCTTATACCCACAAACACACTTTTCCACATCGACCACCCATCCTCAATCGGGTGTTGAGGACGTATGAGCATACTGGAGTGACCATGTGCTCTTATACAGTTGGGTAGTACGCGCCATTTGTTCTCTGACCAACAGCGCAGATCCTAATATCAAATCATCATCAAGGAGTTATCTTCTGCGGTCCCCATGAATGGCCTATCCAACACGTCACAGACTGGTAGTAATTTTTCACCTTCGTTGTCCTCTTCGCACATGATAAGCTTAACTCGACTAAAGGCTGAGGTTGTCTTTAGCTGTCACTATAGCATTCCCGGGACCAACCATTTAAGTCTCCGCTCTAGCTATATTTAGCAGTTTGTTGAATCTGTGTTGGTAGTCGTTTTAGCTGCGTCGTGAGCCACTTTTCCGGTCACGCGCAGAAGACGTCGACCAGTATACTTTTTCAGCAAGACGCTAAACCTCTCGCAGGGGTTGCTTGTCGTAGCGTATCCGCTGGAAGTATGCAAATTATGCCATCTCCAGTACCGATTGTCAAGTCACTGGGATGTAAAGTATGTGATGGAAGTTTAAAGATGCGCGGTATCTCTCTCCACTCACTAAGCACTCGACCTTTTCCAGCATAGTATACGTTCATATCTGCAGAGTAATGAATACGCACTATCCCATCTGTCACCGCCTTGCGGTGTGCTCGCGACAAATGCCGCGTTCGTTTCCGTACATTGTAGAGAACATAAAAAAACAAATCGGATACGTGGCGGACTCAAACGGTGCAACCTGTAGGAACCCGTTAAGCTGAGCATCCTCGACGTCACCCATGACAGCGCCAATTAAGAGCATAGCTGTAGGACGCACTGGCTTGATTACGCGAGTAATACTAGAAAGGAACATGGCATACACCTTTGATGTCCGGTGGCTTACAACAAAAATAGCAGCTAACTGGTAGGATCTGGTCGAGCTTGAGAATTCACATGTATCCAAAGTCACTTAGGCGTCAGCATGATATAGGGTGAATCTGCTTATTGATGCATTGATTAAGGCAATAATTGTCACTCCAGCCCCAAACGAATCGTCATATGTCCTCCTTTCAATATACGGGTATCCATCTGCATGCTCACGCTCACAGAAAAATAAAGCTTTGTTCTGATCTCCTGTAGGATTGAAGGATGACCCTCTTATCATTTGATTCATCACTTGCTGAGAAGGTTTGGTACCCTTAAGCTTTCCATGGTACTTAGCACAGTCTGTGAATTGTGAATGTATCGGATAACGACGCTTTGATTCAATGATATCGGGCATGTGTCTCGTGTTGCGCAGTATTAACTGATGCGATATTCCACATTCGTCTTGCAGCAAGATAAAACTTTTCATTTCCGCAATAAAAACAGTCTTATGAGGTCCCTCACATCGCATGGCTTCGTCGCGAAGGTGTTCTACATTGTTATGAAAACTTCTGGCGTGGTTTAGCTCAGAGCATCGCCATAACTATAATTTTGCGTTACACTTACCAACTTCGCCGTTGGTGTACTTTAGTCTTCGTTCCATCAGTAGATGCTCCATTCCATGACAAATTAGACACTGACGTAATGGATCCGTGTGTGTGACTTGGGAGTAATACCCCCCCTCGATACACTAGTTTTCATCCTCCGCATCAAACGTACATAATTCCGCCCAACAATATCTAGTTCGGTCATGGGTTTTATTTGTTGCTCGGGCCGCTCAATTACAAGCTTTCACCCCTCTGGATGTGTCTCCGGCCTCGCGCTGCCACTGGTCTTTGGCTGTCACCAACCCCGCGCTGTCGCTGGCCTCGAGCTGTCGCTGGCCTCGTGCTGTCACCGGGTTCGCAGTGCACCGGGTTTGCACTGTCACCGGATTCGTGCTTGGCGTGGATGCTTATTGGCTCCTTGGCGATAAATAGTTTTCCCTTATTCTTGGTTTTGCACATTAATCTGGTGGGTCACATTAATTGAGTTAATATTTGTGGTTTTCCCGATACCATCTGTGGAATTACTCGTCCAAACATGAGGATATGTGAGTTTCCTTTTGATCTGCGTGGTTGCACGATCAATCTGTAAAGGTAATCCGTCGTGTCTGTGCCATTCTACCGTTCTCCCCTGTGAGATCGAGTTTTTGTGCCGTGTGAACGATAGCACACGTCGAACTACGAACTCTGAACAGGTAGAAAGAAGCAGGCGCATAAACCGTGAATGAGATACTAATATACATTTTGGAATTTTCGAGAAAAACGCGTTTGAAGTCAGACCATCCGATTTCGAACATAAATGAAAAGCCGAACTTTGCATTCCTGACAAAATGATACTTGCGTCATAGTTCACCGCAAGGGGGTCTGTCTTAGGCGCTCTAGACAAGTCACAGAAAACCAAAAGTACCATGAACAAACGAATAAAACATTTTTACTAACCTCGGAGAGGCTTTTTTCAAGTGCTCGTAGCGCAAAACTTTATTAGACACCACATCGTAAACGAGGGCTCAAAATGGCCGCAGGACACTGAATTTGCTGTGCTCAGTTTCAAAAGTTATTACTACTAGTAAATGCTTATACTTCAAAGTAAGTACTAAGCTGAGTATCATTTTGTATGACAAGACCTCAAATACGATATTTAACCCTTTTAGCCCGAGATTCTACAGAATACGTAATATGGCAGTTGAAAGTAAGTCGCAAGCTTACACACACGAATGGCGACAGATATTCTCCGCATATGAAAGTTTGTATATGTGGGGGTGGGGCAGTTTATCCTGGATCGGAGAGGGGGAGATAGACGGGCATTAATCCTCCGGTATAGAAAAGACAGTATAAAGTGACTGGAGGTTTCAGAATTCTGTTTGCATCCCATCATCACCACCCTCCACCACACGCTTATGCCACTCATTTCGTGACTTCGCCCAGCAATGACG
>BSXT01002525.1:0-21340 GCA_030267785.1 Phytophthora fragariaefolia | reverse complement strand
AGACAACATTAGTTTCTTTTTCGATACAGGAGTAGTTGATAGTCTTGCCGAATCATGGACGACTTTGGGCTAGAATGGGGTAGCAGACGAGCAACGAAACATATAGTTCAGCAAAGACTCGAAAGGTAACCGAGACGAAGTGACCTACACTTTCCCTGCGATGATATTGATCTTGATGATACCGCAATACCGCTACCACCTGCTTTTTCGTGAACTCACGGCTTTGCAGATGCTTTTCAAGACAATCCGTGATAGAGTTGAGCTGGTGCGCGCTCTGGGCGTTATCAGTGTCCAGCTCAAGCTCAGGGGAACTATCACTTTCAAAGCCGTCAACATCAGGAGAGAAGCATGATGCGTGTGGTGATCCAGTGCCATACAGTGAAGGCGGTTCAGGTGAAGTGACTTTCGAATGACGAACAGGTGATAGTGAAGGAAGTGGAGGCTTTCGTGGAGTGCGTCTCGATGAAGGCACCCCCAGCGGAGACTTTGGTGTTCGAGAGAGTTGATTGTTCTCCGCCTTTACTCGTTGCTCATCCTTCTGTTGCATTTTTGCGAAAAGCTGCTCGTAAAACTTGAGCTTCTTGCTGAGCCCAGTATTCATCTCAGCGAAGACATGTATCTCATGCTTTGAGCGCTTGTTTACTGCTCGTAGCTCGTCAATCTGCTTGATCATCTTTTCTAACTGAGAGCTTTGGTAGCGTAATTCTAGTTGTACACGCTCGTTTTCTTCGACCGTGCGCTGTGTTGTCACATCCAGCTGCGTCCGCATTTGTGTGCGCATAGCATCATGAAAAGCCTGCAGCTCAGCTTCTTTTTCTCGACGGAGACGATCGTTTTCGAGAATCAACTTTCGTTCTAGATGATGTCCAAGCTCATCTTTTTCAAGCGCCATTGCGGCTAGCTGTGTCTGAAGTTGCTTGATGTGGGCGTCACTCTCTTGCTTGTTGAAGTTTGCCAGCCTTGTTTCTCGGACGACAGCATCATTTTCTAGAGCAGTTTGAATGAGATGTGCACACTGTCGCTGAGACTCTTCGTATAGTTGCTTGTATTCCTGTTCTTTGCACGTGTCGAGCGCGTGGAAGAGAGGCCTACCCGCATTTATGAGCGTCATCATCCTTGCCCGCGTCTCCGTTTCCGTCCCTACAGACTCAGCTGCAGAAGTATTGATAGCTGCAGCACTGCTGCTGCTAGAAGTACCAACACCCCCCTCAGCGCCACTTCCGTTGATTGTCTGCAACAGCGATGCGTTTATGGCTTCATATTCACGCAATTTATTGTGAAGTTCTTCAATTCGCTTTGACTTGAACGCCAACACTCGCTCACGATCATCGATGTTTGCTTCTAAGGATGCCTGGAGCTCTAGTAAGTCACGAGTTATTCGGACGTTGGCGTCTTTGAAGCGTTCATTTTCCAGTTTGGTTTGCTGCAGCTCTTCCTCGAGTTTCTGCTCATGAAGAGCCCGAAAGGCCACTGTCTTGAACTTCTCCACACCGCCTACATCCGTTTTGCCAAATAAATCAGTCGCACTCAACAACGAACCACGACCTGCTGCAGACATGTCGGACAATTGAGAGCTGATCAACGAGCAATGGAAGTGAGTCGCTCAGTGATCAAAGGTGTCGCTATGGTGACAACAATAGTTTTCCTATTGTCGAATCTAATAATACAGGCATTAGTCAAATCAGTTGGTTGGAATACACTTTGGCAGGAAGTAAAGCAGCCCTATTCAGTCTTTTCCATAACATTGCTGACAGGTTTGATGCTCTTCTGCTCATGCTGTGCAACTATACTACTGAATGCAGAGCTTTCGCAAGAAAAAGAATCGATAATAACAGCAATTACCACCATCAAAACACTTCATCAATAGTCCTCCCGCAAAATTGGAGGAATGAACTGGTGCCCACTTCCTTCTTCTTCATCATCATCATCACTCCAGGCATCTTCGTCATCAATGGCAGCACCCAGGCCTGTAACATTGCTCCGAGTGGATTCTTCACCACCGTCATCTACCATTTCAGGATACAATTCCACAGGTGGCGGTTTCCACTTCATAATGAGCCCATCTTCGCCTGCAGAGTAGAGTTCCCGCGTAGCTTTGCGGTAAACACATGCCGTAACCTGCTGATAGTGCGCTGTTGCACAACCCAAAGGTTTGCCACTGTCCCCAAATACATGATAAGATGACAACCCGCCCTCTTCTCCGTTAGGAACACACACCAAAGTGCTTTCCCATGCCGCTGCTTCTTGAACCACAGCCATTTGCACATTCCTTGAAGCGCGTGGTTGTGTTCTCTTCACGCCTTCGTAGTTCATAAACTGGTGCTCACCCGTTGTCGCGTTCCACAGTCTCAATTTCTCATCTACCCCGTTGCTCAGTAGAAACCTCCCATCTGGGCAAAACACCAAACTCGTGACCCCTCCCTGATGCGCCACCGCCAGCGACGAACTCGCCGCAGCGTGAGGATCGTTTCTTTTCTGTTGATTCACCGTAGTTTTCATTTTTTCGAGGTGATTTTCCACTCTAGACCTGGCTCGTTCCAGATCTCTAGCATGAGCTTCCGACGCACCACCGATACGTCGTCGTTTCCTGGAATTAGCAGCCACCGCCAAGGATATGGGTTTCTCCCTCTTCACATTTGTGTACAAACTCGATCTACCGGGTACACTCGCTCGTCCGTCGCGGTTTAAACATAACAAACAGGCCGTGGCGCCAGATTTGCGAATATCCCAAAGTCGAATTTCGCCATTTCGAGACCCGGATGCCAGCAAAAATTCGTTTGCCGGGGACCACTCCAACGTCCAAACCTCATCTTTATGTCCAATTAAACTATGTGCAGTGGCCCCACTCTCCATGTCCACGAGTCGAACTTCCCCTTTGCTCGTCGCGGCGGCGATTAGGGCGTGACTCGTAGCCACGGGAGAAAATTTCGCACCAAAAACTTTACTGCGCAATGGTAACGTGCTCACACACGAAAAAGTCTCCGAGTCCCAAATTTTCACGTACTCGTCCAGGGAGCTGGAAATGCACAAACCTGCGTCGACGGGGTACCAGTCCACCATGGAAATACCAAACTGTAGGGTCTGGGCATTTTCCGTTTTGGCTCCGACCACGCATACTGGTTTCAGTATGTTGGTAGTATTGAAAGGGTTAGGGTTACCGGGAAAATCTGCCAGGTCTAGGGACTGAAGGTCAAAAAGCAAAAGTTGCGACTGGGAGGTGCCCACCAGCAAAAACCTTTGATCCACGGGGTCCAAGGACACGCCCCATACTCGCATGCCCCGGCGAAAAATAAAGTTGCTGGAGGTAGGTGCGTGTCTTAGCAGCTCGGAGGACTGGCGCGCGTGGAAATTGTCTCGATATTCGCGCGTGGGCAGCCCAACGCTGCGGTCCATCAAGTAGGCGAAGGCCGACATGGCAATGGCAAAAAAAGTTGTGGCAAACGTTTTTTGCTCTTCAGCAGTGCTGCCTCGTCTATTTACAAGGAGCCTTGCAAACAGCGTGTTAAATCCTGTGGAACAGCATGTTCAAACACTCATCTTCACTGAGAGCCCCGCTTACGTACGTGGCCTCTCTGTCATTTTTCCTTTTCCATTCCGAAGTGGCTTAACAAAAGCCCAACCATGCTTGCGTCAAAGGTTGATCGCTTGCTCCAAGGTGTTGCAGCCCGCGGGGCCCAACCTTTGTCGCTGCCGGGCAAGGTGCAGCCCGTGAACAACGTCGTGGCCTTCTCGGGGGGCGTGGACTCGTCCCTGGCCGCAGCGCTGGTGTTCCGCGTGTTTCCCAGCTCCAGCGCCGCGTGCATTGGCAGATCCGCCGCTTTGCCGAGCGTGCAACTGCAACAGGCAAGACAAGTGGCAACCCACATCGGCGTCCCACTGTGGGAGTGCCGCACGGAGGAAGCCAAGGAGGACGGTTACGTGGCAAATCAGGGCAAAAGTTGCTACTTGTGCAAAACCACCCTCTACTCGACACTCAACCAGGTGGCGGAGTTCGCGTGGCAAGAGTTGCAGCTGCAAATGGGTACATCTAGTGGGGAGATGGGTCAAAAGATGAAGCCTGTGCTTTATAACGGCACGAACGCGGATGACCAGCTGGATCCCACGAGAGTTGGCAAGTTTTATTTTGCGATGCAGAAGTTTCATTTTTCAGTAGGGTAAGTTTTAACCTTTGTGTGCGTAATTAGGATTGGTGGCAGCGTCAGAGTTTGAAGTGGTGAGTCCGCTGAGTGGACTTACCAAGCAAGAGGTGCGGGACGTGGCCAAGTATTTGGGGCTTCCCAACTGGAACGCGGCGGCGTCGCCGTGTTTGAGATCGAGGTTGCAATTTGGAGTGGAAGCGACGCAGGTGACACGATGGGTTTTGCAATGGTTACTTTTTTTCTGGAAATGATGCTTAGAGATTGTTTTTTGCAGGAACATTTGCATCGAGTGGAAAAAGCGGAGGATTTTGTACGTGGCTTAATTCATCTTGAGCCGCAGATGAACATGCGCGTTCGATTTCTTGCAGGAAATAAAGCTGCAGTGGGTGAGTCACGCTACTTTTTATGTTGTTATAAATGGGCTGACAATGGCTCGGTGGATGCAGAACTTGACAATGACGCACTGGAGATGGCCATGCCTGAGCTTGAAGTCATCGACGCCGAGCTGCGACGACTAGGTATCTATTAAATTTCGTTTTCGTGCTATTGAATGTTTGAGCTCTCAAATTCTGTAAAATGATCGAAATTCAGGGTTTAACACGGTGACAGTTCGTGCCTTCCGTTCGGGCAGTTTGAGCGGCTACAACGCGGATACTGTCGTCCAACATACCTCAGCAATAAAGGTAGTGCGGGAATCTGTCTCCCAAAGAGCAACCACAGAATGAGGAACACGACCCTAGTTGTGTTAACTCCGTATGGAATAAATCGATGCAGGCAAGTTGAGATAGGTGGCACCATGGCAAATAAATGTTTAGATGAAACTAGAGGAGGAAATTTTAGTTCGAGGAACTTGTATAACAAAGTGAAAGGGTATAGCGCGTTAATTCACGGTCATGTCACAAGTTGCTCGACACCGCCTTAAGTTTGCGAATTGTCCACACCTTTTTTCATGAATCGCTCTCGAACACATAGTGATTGATAATACTTCAAAGTAAGTACATAGTACTTCTCAAGTAATTGTTAACAACGACAAAAACTTCGCAAAAGTAATGATACCCCGACCAGCGAAAACCCCATTTAAAATCTATCGAATCACGGACGAATTCAAACGCAGACTGAGAACCCGGGAAGATCCCTTGATGGTGGTGGCTTGTCTGAGGCGTTAGTACTAGCAGTAACAAACTCAGTGCTGTGATTAAAGGTGTAATTTGTAGATGAGACCATACCCCCCTTGCCACCATTTTGTGGTGCTTGCATAAAGCAAGAACAGACCGAACGAAACATTTTACTGCGTAGTAATCGCTAACGACTGTATTATAAGACATAATTGTTAGCTCGCCTTCATGCTGGACATATTCTTCTTGTACGACTAGATCTGTGTTTCCTCTTGTTAGCAGTATGCTACTTATGAGGACCTGCCGAATGGGTTTCTTCGTATCTATGGGTTCTACTGCACTTCCCAGGAATAGTGGGCAGCTCTGAGACGTTGAGGCTGTTTCAATACTGCGCACATGCTGTCCTGCTCATTTAAGAATTGGCGGGCGTCCGACTACGCCTCGCCCATTTACTTTAGAACCTGCGTTCACGACTTTCGTGCTTTCACTTGGATCTGTGTTTTACCGCTTTCGGTGTCATGGCGTTTAAGCTCTTGGCGAGTGACCTCGTCCGTCTCGTCGAAACTCCGCATGAGAACATTGCTGGACAGCTTGACAGTATCGGTGGGCTGGAAGGGATCGCAGCAGCACTTCGAGTAGATTTACGTCAAGGTCTAGATGCTAAAGATGCCAACGATCTTCGAAGCCGAGAAGAGTTTTTCGGCAGGAATTACATTCCCCCGCCCAAGTCAAAGGGCTTCCTTGAGCTAATGTGGGATGCGTTCCAAGATATCACCATTATCATATTGACCATCTCGGGAATCTTTTCCATTATCCTATCGTCTACCATAGGTGATCATAAAGAAACCGGGTGGGTCGAGGGTGCGTGCATCATCTTGGCCGTAGTTGTGGTCACCCTCGTTACTGCAGTGAATGACTACCAGAAGGAGCAACAGTTCCGATCGCTAAATGCCGTGAAGGACGACGAGAAAATCAAGGTAATACGAAATGGAGCGCCTTCAGAGGTCAGCAAATGGAATTTGCTTGTCGGGGACATCGTACGTGTCGACCTAGGCGATATCATCCCGGCTGATGGAATCGTCTTTGCCGAAAAAGAGCTCAGAATGGACGAAAGCGCAATGACTGGCGAGTCGGATCTCCTGACCAAAACACGAGAGAACCCATTCCTTTTGTCCGGGACCAAAGTCATGGAGGGTCTCAGCAAAATGCTGGTGATATGCGTCGGTGAGAACTCTCAAGCCGGCGTTATCAAGAGTTTGATCAACAGGACGCGTACCACTATGAGCAAGAAGGATGGTCCAAATGATGACATGTCGACTGAGGGCAAGCAGGATCCGAACGATATCTACGTTGAGCTTGATACGCCTAAAATTCCAGGTGGGAAAGACAACGAAGATGAAGAATTTGGTGGTGACGAGGAGTCCCTGTCACCATTAGAAGGAAAACTCTACAACTTGACCATCCTTATCGGCAAGCTTGGAACTGTTGTTGCCCTCCTCGTGTTTGTCATTATGTCCATCCGCTTCTCGATCGACAAATTCGCAATCGATAACAAACCCTGGAAGAACGGGTACATCAGCAACTACTTGAATTTCTTCATCATTGCAATCACTGTACTTGTAGTGGCTATTCCTGAAGGTCTACCGCTGGCTGTCACCATTGCTCTTGCTTATTCAGTGAAGAAGATGCTGATAGATAACAACTTGGTCCGCCATCTCGGTGCGTGTGAGACGATGGGAAGCGCGACAACTATATGTTCTGACAAAACTGGCACGCTAACAACAAACCGAATGACAGTAATGCAAGTTTGGATCGGGGGTACTGAATTCTCGTCAGCCGCGGAAAGTATAAGCGTTCTAAGCGATGAGGTGAAAGAAGCGCTGTGTCATGGCATTGCAATAAACTCGACTGCTGAGATTTTGCCGCCTAAGGCTGAGAACGGTTTACCAGAACATACTGGAAACAAAACTGAGTGCGCCTTGCTTCAGTACATCCGAGATGGTGGCGTGGAGTACGCAGATATTCGTGCCAATAACGAGATCTTACATATGTTAACTTTCAACAGCACCAAAAAACGTATGTCAGTGGTGGTTAGTCGGGGGCATTCCAAGTCCCGCGTGTATACAAAGGGTGCCACGGAAGTTGTTTTAGGGTTGTGTAAGCAGCTTCAGCGAGTGGACGGCTCTATTACAGATCTTAACAGCGCCCACAAAACGGAAATCGGATCAACCGTGATCGAGAAGTACGCGTCACAAGGATATCGGACTCTGTGTATTTCCTACCGCGACTTGGATATTCCAGCGGAAGAGCTTAGTAGCTGGGCAGATGACGATGTTGAGAAAGATCTAACGTGCGTTGCAATTGTGGGCATCGAAGACCCTGTCAGACCAGAGGTGCCAGATGCAATTCAGCACTGCAAAGGAGCAGGAATTACTGTGCGCATGGTGACAGGAGACAATATCTCCACAGCTCGCTCCATTGCTGGGAAGTGTGGCATTATCTCATCCGGTGATGGTTCTCTGGTTATGGATGGGCAAACATTCCGCTCGAAAGTGCTTGACGCACAAGGTAACATCATTCAAGCCCAGTTTGATCAGCTTTGGCCAATGCTTCGTGTACTTGCCCGATCGTCTCCGAAGGATAAATACACACTTGTCACTGGTCTGATGCAAAGTAACTTGGTACCTCATGGCCCCCAAGTTGTGGCTGTGACTGGCGATGGCACGAATGACGCGCCTGCCCTCAAAAAAGCTAACGTTGGTTTCGCGATGGGAATTAGTGGCACTGCAGTATCGAAGGATGCTTCCGACATTATTCTCATGGACGATAACTTTAACTCGATTGTTAACGCGATCAAGTGGGGTCGCAATGTGTACGACTCGATCTCCAAATTCCTCCAATTCCAACTGACAGTGAACGTGGTGGCAATTATGCTTGCATTCATCGGAGCCGTTGCTTTGGAGCAATCGCCGCTTTCGGCTGTGCAAATGTTATGGGTGAATTTAATAATGGATTCATTTGCGTCACTCGCACTTGCTACTGAAGAACCGACGCAGGTCTTACTGGAGCGTAAGCCGTACCCTAAAACGCTACCACTGATCTCCAAGAAAATGACAAAGCATATCTTAGGTCAATCCATTCTTCAGCTTTTGCTGCTATTGGCAATTATTTTCAGCGGCGAAAAATGGTTTGGTATCTCTTCCGGGCGCGCGAACGACTTGTACGAAGGCCACAAAGATGACTCAACTGTGCATATGACGATCGTCTTCAACACTTTTGTCTGGATGCAACTATTCAATGAGCTTAACTGCCGCAAGATCCACGATGAAATCAACATTTTCACGGGTATTACCATGAATCGCGTCTTCATGTATGTATGTGCTCTCCAAGTAGCAATGCAAGTGGTCATGGTACAGTTCACGGGGGATTGGTTCAACTGCTCACCCCTCAACGCCGGTCAATGGTTTGCCTGCATCGGCATGGGCTTTATCTCACTTCCTTTCGGTCTACTTCTACGGTCCATCTCAACGAAGAACGCACCCAACTGGATGGCAATGTGCCGGGATGCTGATACAGAAGAAGTACGGGAAGCAAAATCCGTACGTGGCCGCCAGCTTTGGATGCGCAGTTTTGCTCTGATTCGAGCCCATCTACAAGTGGTCAGGGCATTCAAGAAGGGACTAGAGACCAAAGCTCTTCTGAAGTCATAGACTACACGGATGCAGGATCAAAGTTGCTGCATCGCTAGTCAATGAAGTTCGCCAAACTGATCAATAGCAGTCAGACCATCAATTACATTTTAACAAACTTTCGCGAAGTACTGCGTATTGGTTGTTTTAATTTTTAGCCTAAAGGTTGGAGTTAATTGTGCAAGCTACCTCGTCAAACAAGGGGCAGTCGCAGAACCCGCGAGCCCACTTTGTTAATGATAAGCAGATGCTAAAATATGCCTCCATCTCGGACACTTTACTTGGACAAGAATAGTGATCACATCCAAAATATATAGGGTTTATCTTGTTTTTGCCGAAGCAACCTTCCTTAAAAGGTTAATATTCAGAGACTCCTGGGCGATAGCAAACAAAAATATATTAAAAAGATGCCTGATCTAAACTTGTCCCCAAGTTGATTCGAGCTGCGCATTGACTCAACTCTCTTGAATCTGGCTAATGCGGTGGGGTTGCACTTATTACCGATCTTATCGCACTTTTGCTTTCGCACGAAGCCACTTCCGTCGACGAATATGAACCACTTTGAGTTCAACGCCGCAGTACCACCGTCGCTATGAACACTAGCGAAGACGAGACTCTGCTATCGGCAACCGAGGGAGATTCACTACGTTCGACTGGACAATATGCTGAAAAAGAAGATAGTTATGTCGAAGACCTTGGCAATCAGGTCAGGACGTATACTGAAAACATCGGATGCAGCATCTCGTTTATCTACATGATGGTATCGGTTGTTGCCTTGTATTTCTTCTTTGTGGCCGTCAAGCTCATTAGCGACGGATTGACACTTGCAATGGGATGCAGCTCGAAGAGTGCTTTCGGTATCGCCAGCAATCCTCCAGCTGGAGTCATGGTTGGTATTTTGGTCACTGCGCTACTTCACAGTTCCGGCACCGTGACATCCCTCGTGGTGTCACTCGTCGGTTCTGGTGGCATGACCATTCGCCAGGGTGTGTATGTCATCATGGGAGCCAATGTCGGTACTTGTGCCACATGCATAATGGTGGCTTTTGGTCAAGTCGGAGATCGTACGCGCTTTCAGCGAGCTATGGCAGCCGCCACACTCCACGACATGTACAACATTTGGTCGGTGTTCGTGCTATTTCCTCTCGAAATACTGTTCCAGCCGCTAGAAAAAATCTCAGTGGCCATGTCGAACGCTAATACGAGCAGCGGAGTGTTCAACAGTCCCATCGATATTATCATCAACCCGCTGGCTGAGACCCTGCTCGTGGTGGACAAGAACGTCATCTATAAGGTTGCTACAGGTGGCACCGACTGCACCGCTGACCAACCATTCATCAAGGGAGGCACGCTTCGAGATTCCGGAATGAGTAACGACACAATTGGAGCTATCGCGGTTGTTATAGGCTTCTGCATCCTAGTGTGCGCGCTGCTGACTCGCGTGAAAATGCTGGCAAAAGTCTTCATGGGTCCCACCAAGAAACTGATACCGAAGTTACTCAACTACAACGGGTACGTCAACATCTTGGTAAGCACGTTGATCACATTCTCGGTGCACTCGTCTACAGTCGTCACCTCCACACTTACGCCGATGGCAGGCTTGGGTGTTATTACACTTGAGCAAGCGTACCCACTGATTATCGGAGCCAATCTGGGTACTACAGGCACAGGTTTGCTTGCTTCGTTGGTAACTGGCAAGTCCGACTCCGTAGCCATCGCTCTGGTCCACTTTTGGTTCAATGTGTTTGGTATTTTTCTGTTCTACCCGATCTCGATTACTCGCAAACCAATCCTCGATTCGTCACTATCTCGCATTTGCTAGTGCGGCTTGGCCGCTATCTGCTGTACTTTTCCTCGTTGTCGTGTTTGTCGTTGTACCAAGCATTTTACTAATCACAGTGAGTCTTTGCACAGCCCAGCGAGTCTTGATACAGGAGTTGGGGTGGATCATTGCCATTACTGAAATAGTGGCTCTCGTGTATTTCAGTTTTTGGTATGAAAAGAAAGGTGGCAGGGCTCGATGGTACACCTTCTTAGAAGATAGGAGGCAGGAGCGTGAAGATGGACTAGAATGGTTTCATACGCACGAAATGGCATAAGATGCAATTATTGCGTAACGTTATCTGAGATAGATAGATAAAGTATCTCAGAACATCTCTTTTTTTATGGCCATCATTACTGGAGGGATTCCCGTAGTATGCTGAGCTCTAATTGTCCGATACGTTTAGTAATCTGGACTGAAAGGCCGGATACTCCTTTTACCAGCTGCGTTTTGAAAAGATAAACCAGCGATGCAGTTGGGAGTTCATTCACTTTTTTTAAATTATTTTACTGAAGCAATTTTGTGTTTACGGTACCTAGTTCGCTAGACCCCATTTGAAGGCAGCACTAAACCAATATCTACAGTAGAAAACATTTTCCAAGTGAGGTGCAGCAACAACGATGTCTCCCGAACTGGAGGAAACAACAACGCAGTCGATGAATTAGAAGGCTGCAAACAGCGCCGTTGTCCTGAATACGATACAGCTGATGTTAGGGTGTCGCACTCAAAAGGAAATACTCTAAAAAAAAGAAGCGCACAGCACCTTGCTTCGTCGTGCATGTCAAACTAAAACCCCACCATCGGAGTGAAACCCCACCATCAGAGAGATCGTCAAAAGCTTGCTCTGCACCCAGTTTTAGTGCCTGTCATCGTATCCAAATCAACTCTTTCTGGTTGGAACAGTCAACAACAGCATCAAAAGAAACTCAATTCCTCCAAAATATTATCCGTCGTGATGACAAATTACAGCTGCAAATCCCTGCCGCACCGCAAGTGCACCCACTTGACTCTACTAATAGGTTCAACCTATTAGGTTGAAGCTCAGATCCAGCCATGCGACGCCTCATTCCGCACTCGCAGTTCCGCACTCCGCACTTCGAGTTCCGTACTCCCCACTTCGAGTTCCGCACTCCCCAATTCGAGTTCCGCACTCCCCACTTCAAGTTCCGCACTCGCCCATGGCCGACGCAGCGCCGCGCAAGCGCAAGTGGCAGGAGACCGACTGGGAGGTGGCGCTGGCCGCGCAGTCCTTCGTGGCCGTGCTGGCGGCGCCGCCCGCGCCCAAGAAGCAGCCGCGCAGGCGCAAGGAGCCGCCCACGAGGCGCTCGCCGCGCGCGCGGCGCAAGCAGCAAGAAGACGAACAAGAAGAAGAGAAGAAAGAAGAAGAAAAAGAAGAAGACGCAGGAGAAGACGCCGACCAGTTCTGGCTCGCACAGCTGCAGGACGACGTGACGGAGGACATGCTGACCGCCCCCGAGGACGTGGGCGTGCACGTCACGTGGCTCAACCGCACGGCGGCGCGCCGCTACGAGCGCGCGTACGACGAGCGCGTGGACGTCAGCAGCATCTTGTGCCACGTCTTCCTGCATGAGCTCAGCGCCACTGCGCTGGAGCTCACGCCCAAGTCGCTGGCGCGCGTGCAGCGCGCGCTGCGCCGCGCACACGCCGCGCTGGCGGGGCAGCCGCTGCCGGATGAGCCGGAGGACGAGGACAACGAGCGCGCGCCGCCGCCGCTCGTTGCCGCCGGCAGGAAGCGCCGCGGCGCGGACGACGCCAAGCCCGCGCCCAAGCCGCGCAAGCTCAGCAAGAGGGAGGCCGCCATGCACATCACACCGCTGCGCGCGGCCGTGGACGAGCACAAGTACGAGGACCACGAGCTGCTGGGCGACCAGCCCTTCCGAAGCTTCCAGGGGGACACGGCCTCCGCCAATCGAGAGGTGCTGCGCGCCGTGCTCACAGGCAATACGAAGCTGCTCAAACAGCTCACCACGAACCCGGAAGTGTACGCGGAGCTGAGCACGTTCGATGCGCCAAGAAGCGCGGATGTGAGCCGAACGGCGCTGCATTACGCCATTGACAAGGACGACCTGGCGGCAGCAGCGATGCTGCACCAGGCGGATGAGAAGGTAGACAAGCTGCAACTTGCGGCAGCCCCGGAGGTGGCGTTACCTTCGCACTCGACTGGCCAGCACACGAGTCGCTTTAGCGACTACAATCGCCGCGCAATCAATGCCAGTCGTGGAGGGAAGGAGGGCAACAACGCACTTCTGGAGGACGGGGGCACTGGTACGGGTACGGCGGCTAACGTGTCGCTTGACTACCTGTGGAAGAGTCCCAACGCCAGCGTCGAAATGCTCACGCTATTGTATCCGACGGGGGAGTGGGCGAACAGACATGCTATTGGGAATTATGTGTGTCATGCAGCGCGATGTGGCAATTATCGGCTGGTACGAAAAGTAGTGGAAACTTTGGAGAAGAATGGAGGCTGGGGATTCAACGAGTTACACCACAAAGTTCTTGCTGACAGCATGGACGAAGATGATGATACACCTTTGTTGCCGCCGTTCCGATCGGTGTCGGCAATTAAGCAAGCGCACCAAACGCGGCTCCGCCCACTTCATTTAGCTGCGATCAACCCAAACACCATGTACATGGAGGCCCTCTGGGATGTGGTTGGTGATGAGTTTAGTGGAATCAAGGATGACCAAGGCTACGAGCCTATTCACTACGCAGCAGGGTGTGAATCACCGGCACCAATCCAGTTCTTGTTGGAACGACGGTGTAGCATGTTTGGTCGCACGAAAACTCGGCTAACTCCACTTATGTGTGCTCTGGAGGCGGCGCGCGAAGATACAGCAATAGCCCTCCTCACGTTTGCTGCCACACCAGGAGAAAATGGCGGAGGTGGGCAAGAAGTGGCCGACAAACTTGTGCGTGAGAAAGGTCCCGGTGGAAAGCAGGCAGTACATTTTGCGGCGAAGTACGGATGTGCTAAGGTACTGGAATACCTATTGACGGAATGCGGTGGTGCAGTGGAGGTGAATGCCGTGAGTGGAGGTACAAGCAAGGCGACCCCGCTGACATTGGCAGCGCAATTCGGTCATGTGGGTTGCGTACGGGTGTTGCTTGCATACGGTGCCCGTGTTGATCTCGGCGATAAGCTCAAAAAGACGCCACTCATCCTAGCGGTGAAAAACGGGCACGCTCGAGTGGCAGCAGTGCTCATTAACTGTGGAGCCAATGTCAATGCCTACGACACCTCCGAAAACAGTGTTGCTCACTACGCAGCTAGCTACGGATGGCCTTCATGTTTGCAGCTGCTGTGTGACGTAAGCGCCGAACTGTGGTCGTCGAATACGTGGGGCTTCGTTCCACTTGCTTGTGCTCTTCTGAAACAACGGCGTGCCTGCGCAGAGCTGATTCTGAGCCAAGTCAGTGACGAGGCGAAGCAGAAGTTTCTGAATTTCAGAGATCGTCAAGGCCGCACCATGCTCTTCCTGCAGTGTCAACATTCACACAGCGTCGATCAGCTAAAATACTTGCTGGAGAAAGGACTTGACCCGAACATTAGTGACTCGGATGGTGAATATCCATTACAACGGTTGATCAAGCGTGCTTGTGATGAGGCCCCCAAGACTGAAGTCGGAAGTGTGGGAAGCCAGAAACTCTCGATTTTTTTTCAGGATGCGGTGCGACTTTTGCTTGAGCATGGTGCAAACCCACAGTATGATCTATACTCGGGTGATGAAAAAAAGTCAGAGAAGGCGGTCATACTATTGTTGCAGCCACTCCAACTGGCGATGGTTGGCAATCAGACCGACCTTGTTGAGGTTTTGCTCAGCCAAACGGGTATCCACCCCGATGCCCAGTCCTCAGATGGATCGGATGCATGGATGACGGCGGCGGCATTGGGGGCGGGTCTCGGTGACTCCTTTTTGTCGATGCTGCTTGAGCACCATGAGAAAAAATCGAGCGGTGAGCCACTTAAGTTGGCAGGAAGGACGATGCCAGACCACGAAAACTTCTTCCACTTGGTAGCTAACCACAACGGGCCCGAACTCTCTGCTATGCCTAACCTTATTCGCCAATGTGCTACTAAGTGTACTGTAACAATGGACATGATGTGCGAAAAGGACGTTGACGGATATACTCCGGTGATGCGCTTGCTTGATCCGAGCCACGAGCGTGGTGCATCATCAATAGGTCAAATAGACCCTGACACCCTTCAGCTAATGCGTAACATCGACGCAAGGTTCACTGAGCTGCTTGCTATTTATGCAGAGAAAACCGTCAATCGGGATGCGTATGTGCGCTGCGAGGAAGCTTCGCGATTGCGAGATCTTACAGGCACCACCAGGGCTAGTAAATGTGGTCCTACCTCAAACGATTTTGGGCAGAGTGATGATATTACAAACGGAATGTCACCGGATCCTACTGGATCGCACAGTGATAACGATGATACCAACGGTGATTCTGGCGACGCTACTAGTGATGACGATAATTCAGCTCGACCAGCATCTGATATCAATTCGAAGAATCAAGATGAGCCAAAGATCATGGTGGAGTATGTAACAGCGCTACATTTAATTGCGAAAAGGAAGCTCACAAGCGAGCCGAGAAATCCATGGATGAGATGGTACGGCTGCGCGGAGCACTCTGCCAAGTGTCTAATGCAGCTTCTTCTGGAAAAGCGTCCCGAACTGTTTTTTTCGCGTCCGGAAGACAAAGCCAAATCCCTGGTCAATTTCGTACAGCTCGGAAACTTCAAAACAGCATTGCATTATGCTGTAGAATCGGGGGATGCATCTACAGTCCAGCTACTTCTCATGCACCAAGCGGACCCCAATTTATCACCTGTGCGATGCACGAATTGCAATGAGTTTGCTATTAATGAAGCTATTGTACGTGCCAGTGGAGGATCCCCCATTGATCGTGATAGCCACTCTACCTGTAGAGGAGAATGTGGTGTGAACATCCTCCTCGAGCCAGCTCTGATTGAAGCCGTAAAAAGCAAGCTCATCAAGTGTGCCCGCCTACTTCTGAAGCATGGTGCTCACGTTAACTGCGTCACGAAAACCACACAAGAAACGCCGCTGCACATAGCTCTTCGAGCAAATGACGGCGAGGCAGTTAGAGCTCTTCTATCACATGGAGCAAGTCTCATGGCACGGGATGCCTTTGGTGCCACGCCATTGCACTTCGCAGTAGTCGCACGACACTCCATTCCAACGAAAGAGGCCCATGCAGCGGAGGTTAACTACTCTACGGTGAAGATTGTTAAATCTTTTCCCGCTGGATGCCCCATTCCTACAAACGTGAATCCTTTTTCTGTCGCTGTTTCTTCCGAATCAAGCGATAATCAAGAACAATCAGATGTGGTAGAACCCGCTATATTAGTCGCACTCAAGGACTCAAGTGCCCAGGAAGCTGTCATTGTTGGCGATACCAAAAACAGGTCCCCTGTGCACTATGCCGCACGTAATCGAGACCTCGAGTTACTCCAGGAACTACTACGTGCTGCGGGGAAGAATGGAGCTCGGAATGCTGTGAACCAGCGTGATTGGCTTGGGCGCACACCGCTCCACTACGCTATCAATACTGCTGCCATGACTGCGGACGCATCTTTTGCTGTCGAGCGCTTTCTCCTCCAGTGTGGCTCTGATGCTAGCATTCAAGATGACTTTGGATTTGGAGCATTACACTTTGCTCTGATAAAAGTTCAGCTGGACTGGCAGCAAAAATACGACAGTACCCACAAGAAAACCCAGGGTCAGAAGGATCGCGAAGGGCAAATCCATGACGCGAAAGTATACGAGACGGAAAAGCGAGACGCATTCTTGCGTGACCACTTAGCTGTTGTTCCAGGAGGTGAAACAGATCCTGTTGAAACTGTGTCAAATCTCGCAGCAGAGAGTGGCCTCAACCTCATGATGCAGGATATACTAGGGCGTTCGCCTCTTCACCTTGCTGCAGCTACAGGTGCCTTCGTATGTGTGTCGACGCTTCTCGCCTCATTGGGTGATGCCGAGAAGCAGAAGGTGGCTATGGCGCTACAGGACCAGAATGGATTTACGCCACTTGGACTCGCCATCTTGTATAAACGCCAGACAACGATTATGACCTTATTGCGTAGTGGTTCCGCTGTCGACGGGAAGCTTCGAATCGCCCAAGAAACATCACACTCTCGTGAAGATACAGCTTCGTGGTCGGAGACGCAACGAGCACACTTAAAACCAAGTGCGCCGAAAGTGCTGATGCGCAGCTACTTTTACCATGCAGTGAGCAACAGCCTTACTGGCATATGCCACATGCTGCTGAGCGCAAAGTTTTGCCGCCGCCAAGCCATTGAAGATTCGATACGTTGTTGCCAGTTTCAATTAGCGAACAATCTTTTGGGGGTACTGGAATCTGGATCGGAGGGTGGACTGGAACTTCTGAAGCTTCCAAACTCAAGTGGTAAGACTTTGCTTCATTCGTTGGCCAAGACACGACAGACAGGCTTCGACACGCTCGCCAAAAGGCTAGCATGGGCACTCGTAGATGCCGGGGTGCGAGTTGATGTACAAGACAAGAAAGGCAACTTAGCGTTGCACTACGCAGCAAAATCCGGAAATACTCATTTACTTGATTTCTTACACCACCAGATCGGTGGTGAAAAGAGTGAAAACATGAAGAATAATTCTGGTGAAACGCCGCTTCTGTTTTCGTTGAAGCAAAATAGCTTGAGCAACAACAATAGACTGAGCGACGACCAGTTATTAACTGTGATGTGCTACTTTTTGGAGCATCCATCGTATTCTCTCGATGTCCATCAAGCCGATGGATCTGGAATGAACATATTGGGAGCATTCGTAGACCGTTTCACCGAAAGTCTTGCTTTATCGAAGCCCGTGCTGTTCTTCACGATGCTTGAAAATTTACTGAAGCGCGGCGTGAACCCCAATCTAAGTTTTCACAGTACGTACGCTTCAGCATTAAAATGTAGAAAAAGCCCAAGTCAAGGTCACGACACTGACCGACTACTTCGAAGTGGTCGAGAACTATGTGAAATTACATCTCTCGCAGAAGGGGATGCTAACAAGATGCCCGCACTTATACGTATTACCCTCACACCCGACGCTTCGACACGATTCCATGCGATAGCGCTGTTGCTCCGGTATGGCGCGAAATTGTCGACTCCTGATGGTAGAGGAAATACGCTTCTGATGCACCTTGCTGCTCGCAATTTTGTTGCTGAGGCACGTCTTGCGCTGGGGCTGATTCGATCGATACCAGAACCGAGAGATGTGTTCATGTATGCGGCGTCGAATCGAGTGTGCTCTCTTCACGTACCCGAGGCGAGTGTAAAAGAAGCACTCGAGCAACGTAATTCTGCTGGGTTGACGGCGTGCCACATGGCTGTACAGCCATTTGCCTATGGCTCCTACGAAAACACACGCTTGTTGGCGTTGCTCATCCAAGCTGGTGGTGACATACGTACCAAAGACAATTCGGGTAAATCTGCCATCGATTACGCGCGGAGTCAGCGGTCGCACTTCGTGCTCCGCTTCCTTGAGCGCACTTTCCCTGATTATGTGACGGTTCATTCCGGAGTCTCAGAGCCTAACACGCTGTTTGCAGCAGCACCAACTTATCCGGATGATGCAGGCGCCTATTTGGAGGAATGTGAGGTAACAGGGAAAATATCACGCTCCCGGATCGTACCTAAAGTAAACGCGAGCTGTGATGTTGGTAAGATGAGCAATGTTCATCGTGAGGGCGGCGGCGAGGGTGCAGAATTGGATGCACTGTTAACGAAGGTAGATGTGAAAAATGGCCGCTTCGGACTCAACGTATTCTATCGGCTGCAATTGGTACGTGACGAGCTGCAGGATATCTTCGTACTCTTCACGAACTGGGGTCGGATTGGTGAAACGGGTAAGTTCCAAAACACCCCGTTCCGAGATGAAGTAGAAGCTGTAAGCGAATTCAAAAAGATTTTTCGCAGTAAGACAGGCAATATGTGGGAGTCACGAGCTCCGGGTGAGTTTGTCAAAAAGCCTAACAAGTACAATCTTGTCCAACGTATCGATTACGCGACGAAGGTGGACAACGAAGTGACTAGATCATTTCGTGAGGACATGGATGACCGAGGTAGTAAAGGTATTGTATTTCCTGAACCGCGCGACTCAGACTTGGTGGGATGTCCTAGCGTCATGGCAATGCTTGCTGCTATCACGGACGTCCGCAACCTGCAGCTAGCAGCACAGACAAGTTGTGGTTTTGCCGGAGGTGATTTACCGTTGGCAAAACAAGATGAATTGCATGCGGCTCTTGAGAAGCTTCACGAAATTCAGAACTTACTCGAGGAAAAAGAGGAGCTGATCAAGGAAATTGGTACAGCGAGGGGTGATCTTACTGACGAAGGTGCTAACAAACGAGCATTGCTTGCGACCCGCCACGAGGCACTGATCGAGAAGGTGAGCGAACGCAGCAGTCGTTACTACGAGATCATGCCTTGCCAAGAGGACATGCTGGCGTCGTCGATCAAAGCGTTTGATCAGATAAGTGATGTGAACGCGGAAATCACGCGGCTACGACTGCTGGCAGATATTATGGAGACATACAAAATGCTTCTTGGAGCCAAACGGGTGCAACAAATGAAGAACCCACTGGAATACTGCTACCACGCTCTGCAAGTTCGCCTTGCACCACTGCAACCCGCAGATGCTGAGCGACAACTCATTCACCGCTACTTCTTCGGTGGCTTGCGGTCGCATGACCGCCAACGCTATCGGATTAGCAACGTATTTGAGGTGGAACGTCGCGGCGAAACCGAGAGATTTTATAACCTCATGGAGGAACGTCCGGATCTGAAAGCTCTGCACGCCCATTTGCTATGGCACGGGACAAAGCGGACAAATATGATGGGTATTCTGTCACAGGGTCTGCGTGTGGCCCCTCCAGAGGCCCCGCATCATGGCTACGCCTACGGCAAAGGTCTCTATTTTGCAAATGTAGCTGAAAAGAGCCTCAACTACTGTGATGCACCATATGCGTTGCCGATATTAGATAGCGAGGGCAACCCAGACAAGACGACGACCAAGACTCGCGAGGTTTATTTCATGCTTTTGTGCGAAGTATCCCTCGGTAAGCCAACGGAGCTGTCAACTACTGCAGCTTGGGGCAGTGACCCTTTACCCCGTGAGGGGATGGATAGTGTGAAGGCGCTGGGAATGCATAATCCTGACCCACTTGGGGAACTCGTTTCGCCAAAGTGTGGAGCCAAGCTACATCTAGGAAAAGTAAAGCAGATGGGGAGACAACTTCCGTACGATCACGTGTGGGCAAAAACTGAGCCCAACCCGGCACCCGTGGGGTGGTACGAACGAAACCCAAAGTTCACCCCTCAGACCCAGGACTATCTGGCGAAGCTCTTATCAGACAAGAGTTTTGTGGTTGGCGATACGCATACAGTGAGTGCAACAGGCAATTCTCTCGAGCACTTCGTACAGTATCAGTACGATAAGCGAACAATTGTGATTGAGTTGGTGAACCGCGAGACCCCCGACGCAATTGATGACGATGAAGCGGGCACGAGTAGCGGAGGCGGTGCATGGTGCGAGGCTACGCTTAAGGTCACTATTCGTCCAGATGATGGCACCGCGTATAGCTACTTCGCCAAGCTGTACCGCAATATATTGACCAGCTCACCTCTTGCCGAAGGATATACATTGGTCGAGCCAGCGTTATCTGACTACGCCGAATTAGTAGTGTACAAGGAAGCACAGGCGCGCATCCGCTACGTCGTTGAAGTGGAGACTGTATAGGAAGCACTAGCTCCCTGCGATTGGTCTTGGTTTTGCTACTGTGCAATCGAGGTTGTTTAGTTCTAACATGTTTGCAGCTCCTGTTATATATTCATCTACGATATTGATGCGTGGGTTGCTTTGTCGACGGGCGAGGTTGTGCCGACAGCATCCACATGGAGAAGCTTATTTTTTAGTTCTCAACATCGAAGTAAGGTGAACTCGGCACAGCTGGGAGTCTGCTATTTCATCCACATCTGCACTCCCGAGTCAAAACTCGGAAAAAATGCAATCTGTACGATGCAGCATGAACGTTGAGAACTGATGCTATCAATACTCGTTGCTTTTGGGTACAATATTTTCTCGATCCTTTTGAATACCCAGGACGACGTTCCGGGTATCCACTGAAATAATATTGGTTAGGCTTTCTGGCTGTTCGTTACTTTTTCGAGGCATTGTACAGTACCCCCTCCCGAGTTCAACGCCGCTGTCTGTTTTGGCTACCGTATCGTCGTAGTCCTAGGCGTCGTTTACTGCTAAGGGTCACCCTCAAAGTGGCCAATCAGAGTCCGTGGCTCTATCGCAGATGGTCCTGTTACTAACTCTTCCGACCTCATCTATTTTAAGCTTAGACACAGCTAAAATCACCCATATCGTAACTAGCGCGACCATGGGCCGTCCTCGGATCAATGGCCAAGGCAAGAAGCGCAAGTCCTATCAGCGGACAGCCGTGGCGTACTCCCACAAGCAGGAGATCTTAAACTACATAGCGTCCGGTCACAATCTA
>BSXT01002524.1:0-10770 GCA_030267785.1 Phytophthora fragariaefolia | reverse complement strand
CTTCGATCATCCTCGAAGCGATCGCGATGTCGATCTCGCGGAACCACCTGTTCAGCGGAAGGCGGTCTTGCCCGACACCGGAGTAGGTCGACGTTTCCATCTTCACGGCGTCGTTCCGTGAGGAGTGCGAGGGAGTTGGTACTCGCCGCTTAGCTTCGGCGAGCTCGCGCTCCCTGAACTCTTGGACGGCTTGGCGCTGATGGTCGGGGGTCGCTGAGCTCAGCAGCGACGTGACGACGAACTCTCCAGACACCGGCGCGAGGCGGTGTAGCGCTTGCCACTCAATGTTGGTGAGGTGTGGAAAAGCCGAATGCTCCAGGGTCATCCCTGGAGCCGCCGATGGCTTGTCTTCACTCATCTCGAACTTGGTCATTGGAAGGACTACAACGTGCTACCAGGTGTAACGGGGTACGAAGTACCGTTACTAGCGTACACTGTAGTTGCAGGAGGAAGCTTTAATAATAAAACCAAGTGTCGGGTTCGGGGTAAAATCAACTCCGTTTATTTTTGGGACGGAGGCGGCGGCCATCCGTCTTCTTGTGAACCACTCAAATCTAAGGCGATGCCTGATTGGCTGAAAGGGGTCTGGCTCCCCACTTTCATCCAATCCGATGATGACAACGGGGCACACGCTAGCCGTGTGCCTGTACCTACTTGTGTGTATGTATCCATATGTAACCTACCTACTTATGTAACTCTCTGTATCAGCCCGTTACAACGCTGCCCACGACGCCCGTGTAGCTGGTCTGGTCTGCCACCCCAGCTCAGCCTCGATACCCAATGGAACTCTGCGCCGACATCCGAGGTGTTGTACGGGATGGGGGGCCCAAGTACAAGAAGGAGCAGGCCAGGCCCCCGCTCGCGGCCGGGACGGCGCACCGAGCCGTCACCCGCGCGCCGCACGACGAGATCCTCGAGTACGCCGAGTACACGAGGGCGACCGTGGACAAGATGGCCGTGCACATCGAGCAGATGATCGCCAACGTGCGCGCCAGCGTGCTGACGCTGTGGCCGCAGGCGCAGGTGGAGACGTTCGGCTCGTAACCGACGGGCATCTGGCTCCCATGCAGCGATGTGGACCTGGTCATCCTGGACGCGGCGGGCGTGAGCGACTCCGAGATGACGGCCGAACATCTCAAGGAGCTCGCCAAGGTACATGTCCACTCTGCTTGGGCATTTTTCTTAAGATTTCGTCTCCCCTTGTTTCGTAAACTTTTTTCTCGACAAAATGCGATTTTTGCGATTTTAGAATGAGCGAAATGTGAGCCCCCATCGCAATTTGGCTTATTTTGTTGGCATTTTCTCGCTTATACTTTTGCCCATGTTTTGCTCATCTCTTTTTGCTGTTTTGAGAAGTTCGGGCAGCGGCAGCGATAGACCGCTCGCTGACGCTGGACCGTTGTCCAGCCCGCGAAGTGGAGGCGACTTCACTCCGTCTGGTGTTAGTAGGTCGCGTGCTGCTCCGGTGCGCGATCCGTGGATGCCGACTCCAAGCGAGATCGAATCTCGCTTCGGCTGTACCGCTCCGCCGAGTCAGTATGTACTGTACTCGTGCAGTGGCATCAATGACGATGATGTCACTAAAGAGCTCGACTTTGATCCGGCGACGGATCAATGACGCGATTACTACATCGGACTCTTCTATGAGCTCCGATGGTACGGGAACAAGAAGTCTTCCCGTAGAAGCAGAGTGTCGAGTGGCAGGCACTCTGTCAAAGCTGGGGTGCCTTTGTCGAAAACTTCAACAAAGACCCCGCTGGTTACCGTGAGCGCGTTAGCTTAGCGCGCGAACGCTATGAGCGTTTCTCCAAGCGCCCCAAGATTAAACGTCTGCACAGAGGTGCAGTCGAAGCGGGGTTTTCATGCGTGGTGCCGATGGGCATCGCGTTCGAGCACTGCCACGTCGGGGCTGTGCGCGTGTCTGAACGCGACATTAACGGGTACAGGGGTGTCCGTGTGCCCGAGGAGCTGAAAGCTCTGCGCACTAACTTGATTGTGCAGCTGACTTCGAGTGATGCTGGTGGGCGCAGCACTCTGCAGAGGGCTGTAGGCGACTACAGCTCTCGCTCAAGCTTTTCGCCCTTCGGCGGTTTTGGTGATGGCGGGTACTTCGTACTCCGTCACCATTTCCGGAACGTCCCGCATCAGGACGTTCCGCGGCTCCCACTTATCGTGTTTCGGAGGAAATCCTTTCCAACGAATACGAAAAGGATCTGGACCTTGGGTCCGGATCCGATGATCAACAATTCGCTGGACGATCCAGCGAGTTGCCCCCTGTGCGTCTCACAGCGGGGGTGGAGGCGGCTGGAAGACGCCGCGGGTCTGGTCTGCCAGGCTCCATTGATCGTCTGGAGGCGTTCAACAGCCTTCAGACGGCCGAGTTTGCCGCGTTACGGCAAGAGCTGGCCCTGTTGAAGGCCCATATCGCGCAGGACTCGCCGACCGCGTCGAACGTGCAGGTCGACCTCGGGTCGAGGTTGGCTGTTTTGCGAACGCGCGTCGGCGCGCTCGAGCAGGCGTCGGCGCCGAGTCACCAAGAATAGGTGACTCGTGTTGCGAGTATGGTTGCAACAGCCCAACGTAAAAATGTTGGGTGGAGGCGCATGCTGGGCGGTATGTCCAGTGTGTACGCGTTACCGTGCTTCGCCAACACGGTGAAGGGTCCGATGAAGCGCGGAGCAAGAAAGCTTGTTCCGATGTCAGACACTGTATGTTTAGCTAGATTTTGAGTAGCTAACAGAACTGATGAACCAACTTTGAATTCATTAGTGTTTCATATGCCATTGTTGACTGCGTTCAGCTTCTGTCGATCGACAGAAGCTGCAATGGCGTATTGCACAAACCGTATGACGGCTTGTCGGCGCTAGCCAAAGTACATAGCCTTCGAGCTGAACTCAGTGTTCAGCTCGGCGTCCTTGTTCACTACAGGCCCGGCTTGTGTGTGTTACTCGTTGATGTTTAGAGTGTCTACGCCCGGCGTAGACACTGTGCTCTCGTTGATCGGACTACGCGCGGTCTGCACGCGTGTCGACACAGCTGATATGTTGGTCGTATCAGCGTGTTTGTTCGGTTTTGACGAAACCGGATACCCTCTCCCACTTAAGGAAGGAGTTACCGCACCGAGTACGCTCGGTACGCGTGGATGCCTCATGGCGTTCACGTAGAACGGTGTATGCCCCGTTGAGACATGCACCGAGTTGTTGATGGCGAACTCAGCCATCGGCAGGCAGTCGCTTCAATGAGGGACCGAATGAGCATAGCTCTTCAGTGCGTCAACCAGGACTCGGTTGACGCGCTCGGTGTGTTCGTCGGTCTGCGGATGATCCGCAGTCGACATGAACAGCTGCGTACCAAGAAGTGTAAACACTGCTTGCCAGAAACGCGCTGTGAAGCGCGGATCACGATCGGATACAATATCGATCGGCATACCATGGTGTCTAAACACCATGCCAACAAACAGACGCGCCGTCTGTTTGGCTGGCACTTGTGCTGGAACTGCAGCAAGATGCACCATCTTGCTGAAGCGGTAAACAAAGATTACGATACCAGTCCTCCGCTTGTTATCAGGCGATAGACCAAAAACGAAGTCCATTGAAATGGACTGCCAACACTCCGACGGAGTCGGAAGTGACTGAAGTGGAGTCTGCGAGAATGGCGCAGGACTATATATCCTTAACGGAGCATTGTGTCCACTCTCATTTTCTCCCGTTATAAGAACACTCACAGACCCATTCCACTAGCCACAACCCCAGCTTACCCATTTTCACTTCTTCTCCTTAAATCCTCTCACAGTGCTTCTTACCCATCTTGGAGTAAAAGGACGCCTCTTTTCTCCTCACAGTTTCAATTCACTCTCTCGATAGCTTTCGAGTAAATAAAAAAATCTAATGAGCTCACTTCAACAATTCATCGACTTCAGTCTTAAGCTTTGGCGCACAAGAACGGCGTTCTTGTGCGCAAATTGCTCATCACAACGCCTTCAGTAGAGGGGGACACGCTCCTGGAACGGATGAAGTATCCCTCATCGGGCTCCGAGTGGAGATCAATGTACTGGGTGAACTTGCAGTCAATATCGTATAGGACCTGTGCGGCGGTGTAGGCCATAGCCAGCGGCGTAGGCTCGTACTCGTAGTCGAAGTCGAACTCAGGCGCGGACTCAGACTCGAAGTCATCGATGTTGGCGTTGGTGTTGGCGTTCATGGTTGGTTGGTTTGTGCGGTGTTGCTCTGGGTTGTTGTTATACTAAGTATGCTTCTCTTAAGATAGTAAGTTTTTTGTAAAACCAGCATTATAATTTTTAATTGATACTTTTTTCAAGAAAGTGTTGTGGCTATATATAGAGATAGCAATGAGTACATTAACTTTTGGCAAGCACAAATCGAAGACCATTTAAGAGGTATACGAGACTGATCCTGGATACTGTCGCTGGTTATCGAATCAAAAAGGTCTCGTTGAAGACGACAGTGATATTGGTAAGTTTCTAGCTCAAAAGTTCGGCAATGACGATGGATCGTTCCTCATGACTTGGGGCAAATGCAAGCTCAAGACTATTAAACAGATCCAAGCAATTGACACTAAATACCTGGAGTGGTTGAGCAAGAATGAATTCGTTCAAACCAAGATGCAAGTTGCTCATTCTTGAAGAACGGACAACCACCGCGCCGAGATGCAAGTCCGGTTGAAGCCCAAGCGGAACGAGACTGCGCGCACAGAAGCAAGCGCGACGAGCGCGGCTTCACACGCCCATTCTAGATGACCCTCACGCACGTTCACTTCGGAGGTCGGTAGCAACAAGCCACGATGACAGAACTAATAGTCGTCGTATTATACCTACTTAGTATTAACACATGTAAAGTAAGTCCCTTGTACTGTCCTCTACAGCAGGGATCCGGGTCGGCACCGTAGCGTTTCGTTTAGGTGCGCTCGCCCGCCCGCTGCCCGCAAACTTGCCGCCGGCAGCAGGCGCCATTCTCTCCCCGCCTCGCGCCGCCCCGTGGACGAGTGCGCACTCCCCCGCCGCAGCATGTTCGGCCGCTTCTTCAAGAACAAGGAGGACGGCAAGAGCGGCCCCCCCGGCCACCAGCGCCAGAGCGCGGCGGCCGACGAGCCCCCGGCGGGCGGCGGCTTCTTCAACCTGCCGCCGCCCGTGGCCAAACCCTACGGCGCCCCCAGCGCCGGGGGGTTCCCGCCCCCGGCGTTCGGCGGCTCGGCAGCGCCGGACGCCGCCGCCCCCAGCGCGGGCGCCGACATGTTCGGCGGCATGTCGCTGCGCGCCCCCGCCAGGCCGCAGCAGCCGCCGCAGCAGCCGCCGCCGCCGTACGCGGGCTACGCGCAGCCCGCGCCGCCCAGCGGCAGCCTGTTCAGCGGCCTGGACGTGGCGCCGCCGCCCGCGCGTGACGACGGCGCAGAGCCGCGCGCGGCCTTGCGCGGCGCGCTCAAGCTGCAGGACGCGGACGCGCTGGGCGCGTCGCAGTACTCGCGCGCGAGCGCCACCAGCAGCGCCGGCTCGACGGGGTCCCGCGCCAGCGCCAAGGGCGCCAAGAAGAAGAAGAAGAAGACGTTCCGCCCGGGCTTCGGGCGCCAGCTCTCGGACGAGTCGGCGGCCGCGCTGCAGCGCGGAGACCTCAAGGAGGACGACGTCATCCAGCAGCAGCAGCGCGTCGGCCGCCGCTCGTCGGACCGCTCCGACAGCTCGCGGAGTGCCACGGGCCCGACGGACTTGGCCCACCTGCTGCCCCCCGTCAAGTCCGGCTCGGTGCTGCAGGGACTGACGGTGCACAAGGGGGGCACTCCGTCCGGCGGCGGCGTTCTCGCGGGGCTGACGGTGCACACGGCTGCCTCGCCCTCTCCGTCGCCTGCGAAGGTCTCCATGTCGGCAGAACCGGGGGCCGGAGGAGTCTTGTCGGGGCTGACGACCCGCCGAACCACAAGCAGTGGCGCCGGAGAGGATGCCGCGGACGCAGGAGATGATGTGCCCGTGGAGGAGCCCCCCGCGCCCGAGGCTCGCAAAAAGCCGCCACCTCCAGTACCAGCCGCGCCCTCCACGCCCGAAGAGCGGCTGTTCAACACACTTCGTGATTTCCACGAGAGTGCTGTCAGCTTCCGGCAGCTCACAGTCAAGCAGAATGACGAAGAGAACCGCCTCCTGGAACGGAAGACGCAACTGGCGAACCAGCTCACTCAGTACGAAATGGACTTGCGTGATGTCGAGGCACAGCAACACCATGCCTGCGAAGTCGAAGATTTCGAGAAGGCAGATGCACTGAATGCTACCATTAACAGCGTGAGGCATTGCATCACCCTCACCGAAAGCGACGTTCGCAAAGTGGACAGCGAACTGGTGGCGTTTGTGAAGGCAAAGGAGAAGGCGTTCGCTAATCAGCTGAAAAGCACTCGTGGAACTCTTCGTGAGCTCGAAAAGTTCCGCGAGGACCAGGAATCCGAGCGGACGGTTGTGCGCAACGAGTACAAGCTCTACGAGGTGAATCAAACGGAGCAATTGCAGTTTGAAGCAGAGCGTATTGATACCGAGATGCATCACGTATCAGTGAGCCTGGAAAATGTTGTTGCTGAAAAGTCAGAGATTGAGGCAACTATCGAAGGTCAATGCAGCTCTGAGTTTGCTGTTCAAGCACAGCTGATTGAGGAAAAGCAAACGGTGGAGGAAGAGGTGCGCGAGTTGGAGCGCAAACTGAAAGAAAAGCAAAAGCGAGTGGAGCAAATTCAGGCATCAATTGACAAGGCCCAGCGCGATATTGACACCGTTCGTAACCGCTACTCCCGCCAGCTGAAGCGGATTGCCGATCGTGAGGAGGGTATCAAGAAGACGAAGGCGGAGGTAGAGTCGGATGGGGAACATCTTGAGCAGCAACGCGAAGAATTCCAGGAACGGCTCAAGCAATACGCTGATGACATCTCGATTATTGGCAAGCGCATTGGCGCAGTCAAGAAAGAAATGCGCGCTGCATCTTTGCTGGCAAACGTGTTGGAGGTGCAAGAAACGCGTCGTGAACAGTCTTTAATGCGCAAGAAGCAGCAAACGGCGGAGCTTAGCTCCTTAAACGATGCTGCCGCTGTTGCTGAGCAGAGTTATACTATGTTGAGCAACCAGCATGAAGAGCTTGAAAAGTCGCTATCGATCCACCGCAATGCCATCGCTTCGGCAGAGGCAATGATCCCGCGGTTGGAGCAGGAAAAAAAAGCTTCTGCTGCCCAGCGCAACTTCAAGGAGGCAGCACGGATCTCCAAGGACATTAAGGCCCTAGAGAAGGATCGCTCGACGGCTGAAGAGATGGTTGAGGTAGTGGAGATGGAGCTTCAAGATCTGAAGGAGCGTATTGACAAGCGTGAGGTGGAGTATGAAGAGAAGAAGAAGGAATTGAAGGAGATGGAGAAGCACTTGGAGCTGGCAACATTACAGGAATTGTGGAAAGAAGCCAAACATTTGCGTACAGCTTTGCGAAAAATCGAAAAATGCAAGAGCGAGGGCGATGCTGCTAATGATGGGATTGATTTCCGGTCATCGGCAATGCTACTTGTTCAAGCTGAATATGACGCATGCGTACTTCAGGTGGAAGCTCTGGAGAAAAAGTATGACGTGAGTGATCCTGCAAAGGATGAGGAGGTGGATGACGATGACGATGATGACGATATATCTATTGACGGTGAAGATAACGAGGGTAGCGAACACGTATCAGTTTCGCGCTCAAGTCTGGCAGGAAAGGCGACGGACATTGAAGGATCAGATATCGATGTTGACGCCCTAGAAGATAGTGGTTCTGCCTTAGAGGAAATCGCAGCCCAACTGCTCGAATTGGAGGCCCAGATTGATAAAGCTACTGAGAATGAGGAATACGAGTTGGCAGCCAAGCTTGATGAAAAAATCGAAAACTTGAAGCAACGTCAACAGGCCATTGAGGCTTCAATGTCGCAGGATGCTTCCGATGATGTTCGGCATAATGGTTCGTTGGAGGATGCCGTTGAAGTGTCAAATAGTCGCGAGTACTCTGCTGAGGAAGATGAGGCAGCTGAAGTGGAGTACGTGCACGAGGAAATGGTTAGCCCTGTGAGTGTTGTACGAAGCAACGAAGAACTGACGCAGTCCTTGGAAACTATTCAGCTGCGCGTTGTAATGCTTGAAAAGCAAATTGAACTTGCAACGGACAATGAGGATTATGATACGGCTGCAGCTTACGACGAGGAGCTAGAGTCGTTGCGAGAAGAGGAAAAGAATATCCGGACTCAGCTTGGGACAGAAAACAGTGGCAGCGCATTGACTGGTTCGAGCATGTTCGGTGGACTTGACATTAAGACCGGGGATTCTGGACATGCCAACGGGTCTGAAGGAAGCCATCCATCCAATGGATCAGAAGGGCACGATTCACCCAAAGAGGAAGTTGTCCAACCCTCGACAAGTGGTTCCCTTTTTGGTGGGCTGCAGATGAGTGGCGGTCCAGCCGTGACTTCAGAAAGTTCACTTCCGACTACGGAGCCTGACGTTGAAACTGAGGAGCATGAGGAAGCCGAAGCCCCTGCAAAGGTGGAGGTTGCTTCGCCCACGTCATCCGAGATGAAGGACTCTTTCTTCGGAACTCCTGAAGTGTCGAACAACAGCGCAAGTCTGATCGCTCACTCTACGTCTGGATCTTTGTTTGGCGGTCTGCAGATGAGTGGCAACTTCCAGGTCAGCACGTCTTCCTTCTCGTCGCCAGAAAAGGCAACAGAAGAGGTGGAAGAGCATGATATGATCGCCACCGAGCATACTACCACCGAAGCCCCTGCTGATTCTGGAAGTATGTTCAATGGATTGCAGCTGAGCTCCAGTGCAGTTGAAGTCACAGTGTCTTCATCAACGGATTTGGCTTCTGTTGCGACCGAGTCCCCCGCAAGCATGTTTGGTGGCTTGCAGTTGAGTAGCAGCGCAGTCGGCGAAACTTCGACACCGGAGGAGCCTATCTCAAAGGAGGCCATTTCTGATATGTTTGGTGGGCTACGACTGAGCAGCAGTGCAGTTATTGCCATGCCTGCGAAATCCGATTTGGTTCCTAGTGAGGCATCTACCGACATGTTCGGTGGTTTGCAGCTAAGTAGCAGCGGAGTCGCTGCTGCACCAGTGGAGTCTGCTTCAGCTTCGGCTGCAGCCGATATGTTTGGCGGTCTGGAGCTTAGCAGCAGTGCGGTAGGTGCAGCTACAGCAGAAGTTGAGCCCGTAGAGGAAATTGCTGCGTCTGAGAAAAGCGGGGGAGACACTCGAATGTCAATCCAGGAGCTGTCAGAGCACGGCGAAAACGATTCGATGACTGACGCACTCGCTGCGTCGTCAACAACCATCGTTAGCGAGACCGTCAGTACGGAAACAACTGTGGAGACTAGCTCAGCAACGGTGGTGTCCACGACAACAGTCACGAAGCTCTCGGATGATGAGGGAGAAACAGAAGCGGAACAGAGAGCGGCACAACCGTAGAGGCATTTGTATGTACAAGTCGCCCCGTCTTGTAAGAAATGCAATGCAAGTCGAGCGCAAACCCAGAAAGTGGCGAGCAGTGCGTGATGTATCGTATCTGTGCCGAGTGCCAGCAGTGTAGCCTTCCGTACTGTTTCGTTGTTGAACACGGATGAAAGCAAGATGAAGCAACAATAAAAAAGGGCAATAGGGGTTGCATGCCAAGTTGCCTGGACGACTGTAGCACCGCGGCAACGAAGCCGGCGAAAGGGCCAATAGATTTTATAGTTCGACTCGCCTAGTTCTACATGATGGAAGTTAATTCTAGCTGGGACTATGGCGGCCTGCCCACCCCATTCATTACAGGCCTTTGCGCTGCGTCTCCTGCTCCATGAG
The DNA here is from genome assembly GCA_030267785.1 of Phytophthora fragariaefolia. NCBI lineage: Eukaryota > Oomycota > Peronosporomycetes > Peronosporales > Peronosporaceae > Phytophthora > Phytophthora fragariaefolia. The sequence continues at coordinate 932 of BSXT01002524.1, read as the reverse complement.
TGTGGGCGAAGCAGGGGTAACAACCCCAAAAGTCCCTCCTGGCGCTGGGGTGCCCAGCTCAAGCTGAATCGCAGCAGCCAGCGGTGTATACACTGAAGCTGGCGGGTTTCGCAGGAATTGCTGGCAGATTAGCCCGCTGGCGAGCGCGATGACGTTGAGTACCATGCTGAGCATCGACTTGGTGAACTCGTTGAGCATCACGAAGGAGCCGATGGAAAACGGGATCGCCATGGCCACGAGCAGCTCTCGGTCCGAGATGTTGACCTTGTACGGCCGCACAAGGGTGGGCATGGTGAACCGGAGCCGTACGACGGCGCAAAGCTCCGTGACGCAGGCCAGCGAGGACAAGAAGTTGTCGACGCCGAGAATGACGTTGAAGTCGAAGAGCGCCATGAAGACGATGATGCCGTACGACAGCAAGATGGCTCGACGCGGGACTCCGTTCGAAGCGGTGCGCCTAGCATGCAGTAAGGGAGTGAGAGCCAATCTACACATAGGGCGAGGCAGTGACGAGCACGTACTTGATGAAGTAGTTCGGCGCAAGCCCCAAGTCCGCCATACCGGCGAGGAGGAAGCCGTTCTTGGTCATCTTGGCAATGTACACGCCCAGGTTGCCGAGCAGCGCGCAACCGAGGAACCACGTGCGCAGCCCCGGGCCGGAGATCTGCTCGGCGATCATCGGGTAGTACCCGTCCCTCCACAGGGCGAACGGTGGCTTGTTGACGCCCGAGGCCGCGAGGAACGGCACCGAGTAGGTGAGCGCGACCAGCCCGACGGTGAGCATCATGGCCCGCGGGTACGTTCGTCGCGGCGAGTCGATCTCGCTCGCGTACGCGCCGGCGGCGTCGAAGCCGCTGTAGCTCCAGTACAAGACGCTCACGAGTTGGCTCCAGCGCGGGGTGGCGCTGACGACGAACCAGTTGGCCGGCTCG
>BSXT01002523.1:0-10060 GCA_030267785.1 Phytophthora fragariaefolia | reverse complement strand
TAGGCTGTAGCAGTTTTTTAAACCACTTACTGAGCAAGTCAAAAAATTTCCACGCCAAGGGCATTCTTCTTGTGACGCCTTGCACGTTTCGGAGGCACACGTAGTCAGCTGATAGTTCATGTTGTGTGGCTCCAGATCGCCACAGACACTGCATTTTGAAGACTGGCTCTTGACAACGTGAAATTTCTTCATATTGTCAAGAAACTCGTTTGCTCGGTGCTCATCAAGACCTCTAGCAAGCTCTGTCCAAGGCAGTGGTGGCGGCATTGGGGCTAACTCGTAGTATATTGGTGATTATTGAGTGAGCTCTGCTACTTTCATTGGCCACGCCGCAGCCAGTGCCGGACACACGCCCCAGCCAAGATTTGCAGCAGCTGGTCGTAAAGAGACAAGGCTGTCGTTAACCGTGTGCGTTGGCGCTACATTCTTGTGTGCTGGCACTAATTCTTGTGTGGTGAAACAGATGGTGTGTGCGCTGCACAATTTTTGGGTGTTCCTAGGGTGTTGTCATACGCGAGTTGGATTGGCTAAACTTCGTTACATCTACTTATTTAGGTTAATTTTACGTTACAAAAAAGCGTAGTAGACGTAAAAACAATGCAGTTTATTGAATGTCTACTGGGTGTCTCGCTTTCAAAACTACTAGCAACAGTCTCGGAATCAATCAGTGCTCACGCTCGGGTGCCCAGGAAGTCGGTAGCAGGCTTGGTACCGATGTCCGATGCCAGCAGAAGCGCGTCGCGCTTCTGCTGTATCGTATACGTGCGCTGCTTGGAGGACCTTGGTGTTGCGGGCATGCACGCCTTGGCAGAAAAACTAGTAGTGAGCGTTAAATTTGCCGTGCACTTGGCGTGGTCGTCGCGAAGTTGGCGCGCTTGTCGCCAAATTGGCGCGAAAAGCGCTTCTTCCAAACCAGTCATATTCTTTGCTGTTCGACTGGATAATATTAGATAAATACCACATCGTGATTGGATAAAATATAATGAAAGTGTACTGATTAAAGATAGGCTTTTGGATAATGTGTCCATGATGGTGATGCTGGTGTCGGATTTCTACGTTACGGGGCTTTTTCCGTCGTTGTCTGTAGTGACATGCTAAAGAGCCAGACCACCAGCCCCTCCGGTTGCACATACGTCACGTATGACGTATGTACAACCGGAGCGACGTATGATACGTGGAGTCCACGTCGTCGACATGTACCGGACTCGCTGATGAATGCCACAGTGAAAATGCCGCCTCCCAACACAACGGCGGCAACCTTTCGCCTGCTGAGGCGTTGAAGCAGGTCTGCGACGCGTGGTAAGACATGCCTCCTGAAGAAGGACACTAGAGGTCTTCAACGAGTTGTCGGCCACATCTTGAAGATTATCGTGAAGATTAGGCGTCGAATTACCACGCACGCTGCGAAACAACGACGGATAGATCGGAGATCTGCTGTTATTAGTTTTGCATGGACTAAGCAGAGTTTGAGGTCTGCTTTACATATTCGATTTGACTTTTGTATAGTATTTACCCCCATCAATTTGATCGTTGAACCCTTTCATATTGCCGCTACTCCCTGTAGCAAGCAAGCAAGTTGTCGTCGTCCAAACCTCAAAACTGTTACATGTATTCACTACTAGTACATACTAAAGCGTGCGTAGAATAAAAAAAAAGGCTGTTCGGCGCCAAATTGCGTAACAAATGCGATTTTAACAAAATATATTCGAAGTCAGCGCATTCTCACCCTGTCGTGCTCTGAAAGCAACCCAACCGGTGAGTACATGTACAACTACAGACAACGACGGAAAAACCCCGTAACGAAGAAATCCGTTTGTCCGTGGCCGCACCCGTACAGAGTGGTCGCCGCTGTCACACCACAATTTGCCTTCAAGACCACAAGTAACCTCTCCACAACCATGCGTGCTGCCTTCTACGTTGCTGTTGCCGTTGCGGTCTTCGCTCGCAGCAGTGCCGTCGCAGTGTTCGCCAGTGCTGACGAGCCTAAGTTCTTGTCGAAGGTGACCCCCGACTTGGCAGCCGATACTATGACCAGTATGGACTCCTGAAAGAGGTTCCTTCGGGTCGCCGATCCGGACGAAGATGGCTTGGTGGCCGCTGATGAAGAGCGAACCAAGTATAAGAGCCTCGAAGCCATCATCAAGAAGCTGGACGACGAAAACATGAGCCACGTTGCAAGCATTTTGAGAGATATGAAGAAGAAGATTACTGTCGAGCAAGCGTTCACTCGTGCAGTACAAAGCGGTCACATGACCGAGGCTGATCTTGAAGCCGTAAAAGTCCTTCTGAGTTTGTCGAAGTAGGACAAGTAAGCGATTATTAGCTTTCCTTGCTGAAAAATAAAATGTGCAGTCGTTTCACGGGAAAAAAACTGTCGATGGTTAGCTTATGGCTTCTGAGCTGGGTAATGTCACGGTGTAAGCTGTGACTACGCTCTAGGCTGCGGGTAAAGCCTGCTGGAGATCCAACAAACGGAAGCTAGCTCCCTCTCTATTTGCAGGGGTGTCTGAAGTCTCTCGCTAGGACATATTCATACCTATTAAAAAGTGGTTGCAAAACTGCACGAGCTCTGCGCTATGAGTTGTTCGAAACGAGAAACGATCGAAGGCGAGCAACTGGTCGTTCAAGCAGCTCTCCGATTTCCTTGGAATTCAGCCAACGTTCCGACCCACAAGGCGGCCCTAGAATACCGCAATGTACCGGTACCAGTAGGGGGCGAACCGTCCCAAGAATCAGATTGTCTCCTCAGATGTCGCCGATCCCCCGCGCTCTAATCGAGTCACTGCCGTTGGGGGGGCGGGGGGCCACTGATCGGGAGGACGCGGCGCGGATGCTGACGCTGCAGCACAACCTGGCGGCGCTGCAGGCGCAGCTGGCGACGCTGCAGCACGAGAACAGCGCGCTCACGCGCGACCTGAGCCTGAAGGAGAACTACATCCAGCTCAAGGACCAGCAGTTCCGCGTGATGCAGCGCCGCCTCGAGGAGCTGGAGGGCGCCGTGGCGCAGTGGAAGGACCGCTGGCTGCTGCAGCAGCTGAGCGCGCGGCAGCAGCAGCCGCCGCCGCCGCCCGACGCCGAGCGCGCCGAGGACGCGCCCTGGGCGCCGTGGAGCTGCAAGCCCAGCGCCGCCGGGCGCGCCAAGGCGCTGGCGCAGGCCGCCGCCGCGCTCGAGCGCTTCTCGCGCGCGGACCGCGCCAAGCTGCAGCCGCTGCTGGCGGCGCTCGAGTCGCCGGCGCCGCTGCCCGCGCGCGAGCTCGTGTTCGCCGACGTGTCCGAGGAGCTGAGCCGCGTGCTGCTGCTGTACCTGCTGCCGGCGCTGCTGGACGCCGCCGCCGACGCGCAGCAGCAGCTGCAGTGCTTCAGCCGCACGTACCGCAAGCACACGATGGACTTCCGCGTCTGCACGCGCGCCGCAGACGAACCCGCCGCGGGGGACGCGCCGCCACCGGCCGCGGACGCCTGCGCCGCCGCCTGCGACGCCGACGCCCAGACGAGCGAGGCCCCGCCGCACCTGTTCGACTGCGTGGACCTGGAGCGCCGCGCCGCCGCGCGCGCGCCCGTGCCCCACGGCCCGCGCGAGCTGCACGCGACCAAGGCCATGTTCGTGTCGCGGCCGCTGAGCAGCTCGGCGGCGGCCGCGCAGCAGGACAAGCCCGGCGACCGCCCCGCGGACAAGTCGGCGCGCCGCTACACGCTCACGCCCAAGCGCGCGGCGCCGACGTTCGCCGTCGAGACGACGCGCACGCACACCATGACCATGGGCGCGCTGCCGTCCCCGGCGCAGTCTCCGTCGTCCATGGGCGTGCTCCCGCTCGGCTCGGATGGAGAGGTCCTCCCCATGCCGCCGCGCGAGAAAGAGGGCAAGGACGGCAAGATCAAGAAGATCGTCGGCAGTGTCTTCGACCGCCTGAGCCGCCACAAGTCGCAGCAGTCGTTGGTCTCCAGCGCGGCCACGAGCTCGTCGTCGCACGCGTCGCCCGTGCCGATGGCCGTACCCGCCGGGGCGACGGAAGTGCTTGGCGACGATGACGAGTCGATATGCGATGGTTGTGGCCGTGGCCCGCTCGTAGGCGTCAAGTGGGTGTGCCGCACATGCCGCCTGCTAGCGGGCGAGGAGTATGAATTGTGCGAAAAGTGCTACGGCCAAGGCATTCACGGACAGGAGCACGAGGACGCGTTGTTCGCCCGCGTCGAGGCCATCGTTGTGCGGAAGTGCCCCCGGCTAGCGAGCGAGACGGAGCTGCTGCGTCTGCTGCGCGTCGGAATTTGCAAGGCCAATCTCAAGAAGTTCAGCTTCTGCCTCACGTGGATCGCGGACCTGCTGCAGTGTAATCGCACGACGGATTTGCGCGCGAGGGCGTTGGAGATCGCTCATATCCCTCCAACTGTCCGCAGCGAGTTTGCCAGACTCTTGCGTGAGCTTTTAACCCGCTACAGACCAGACATCGAACTCAAAACCGAGTGGGAACCTGCTGCAGGCGCTCAGCACGGACTGATTGGGCCTGGAACCCCTGGCATGCGCGGGGAAGGAGCACCAGACGAGCTCGACACGCTGCGGATTTGGGTTAAAGACGCTCCGATACCTGCCAGTGCATCGACTGGGTCCGTGAACGTCGGGACGCCGACGCTAGCGTAGCTGGCGTAGTGTGAACGATGGATCATTGAGTGAGCTCCAAATTGCAAATATACTAACGAACTGTGAACTAAGTGTCTCTGTGCTGGTTTACGAACGCAGTTTGGGTTTTTCGTAGTACTCGAGCAGGGTTCGAAGGCCAGCAAGAAAGGCGAGAGCAGTGGCAGCAGCACAAAATGCCGGTACGGCTCGATTTGGTTGTTTCACTCGGCTGTACGGGTCGTATGGGTATCCTCGATAATCTAATGGAGGTACAACGCCACCGAGACAGAGACCATGCTCGTCCACGATACACGCGAGGCCTACTCGCTTGGTACTGTATTCAAAACGTGTGTAGTACGAGCGCATAAAGACCGTGCCAAGAATCACGATGTCAAAGCGATCGCTGACTTCAGAAGACTGGATGAGATCAACTAACGCAGTGCACTCACGGCGGCGTAAGTCGCAGCGAACGTAGTCGCTTCCCTGCAACACGAAGCGCTGGCTCGTGGCTCTCGTCTTCGAACTATCTTCCAGCAAAAGGTCAAAGGCGAGAGGTGGAAACTCGTGCAGTTGACAGGGACGACAAGCCGGAAGGGCTTGATGTCGTCCTTGTGTAGATAGAAAGCGTTTACCGAAGCGGTCGGAGAGTGTCTGGACGACTGCATCGAAAGTGTGCTGAGGGAGAAGTAGCACCGAAGTACCCGAGTCGATCAGTGCAGCGCTTTGGCGGCTGTCCAGTCCTACTGGTAAAGCCTTATTGTCGAACCAAAGTCGCTCCATTCGCAATGCCCAGAAGCCAAAGCTGGTCTTGGAGCTTATAGCCGAAGCTTTAGGGATCGGAGACTGGCCACCACGAAGCGCATCGTTTGCGATGACAGGAAACGTAAACCATGTTGAGCTGCTACTTGTTAGTGCTGGGTCGTCACCCCCAAGAACAAGTTGTGATGGCGGCTGTGCCCCGGGCCAGCCACTGATGTAGAATGAGAAAACCACAGGCGCAGTCAGTGCTTGCTGCTGGGTCACCAGATTCAGAAGACTCGAGTTGCAGCGGATCTGTGCCAATGCGTCCATCCCGAGGCCAACCACGCCTTGGGCGTCCAGCTCTGTCAGCACGGATGTCTGGTCGTCGACGACGCCCACCGGTACGTCTCGAAGGAAGAGGCCGCTCGAGTCAAGTTGGAGGTCTGCACGGACTGCAAGTCCCGACACGATGCCGCCGCCGTAGCCTATCGCGAATGTCTTCGGGGCTGGTACGTCGTCTGCGGCACTGTCCAAGTGGCTGCTGGTCACCCACGTGTCGCTCGAGCCCGTGTCGAAGACCACCCGCACGCTTCGAGGAGGCGAGCCTACGCTTACTGTCCCTGTAAGTCGTAGTTGGTCATCGCTCTCGAGCGGGATGCGGACGAGGTGGCGGTAGCTGGTCACAGCTTCTAGTGCGTGGATTAACGCCGAAGAGACCACGAGAGATAGCAACATCCAGCGAGACATGGTGCTTGGCAAGGGTCGGTTGGGGCGTCTTCTCGCCGGATGCAGGCAAGGACAAAGAGCGATACCAAGACGTAGCAGGCGAGACCGTTCTCGAAAGCTCGAACCCTCGAGTGCTGATAACCCGTTGTTGGCTGTAGTGATCTGAGGTGTGGATTCCACACGGTGGAATGGCTTTACGTCACGGGTGTCGACGACTGCAGTTCGATGCTACAGTATTACCATATAATGGTAATGATTTGGAAAGCTATTACCTCTGCATTGCTGGTGTTCTGAAGGCAGAAAAAGTAAGCACTAACAAGGTCCTGTTCCGCCTCATGAGTTCATTATCGGGGGAACAATGCACTGCAATGACATAATGCAGTGGAAACTTTAGTTCATTGTAGAGAATAGATGGAGATGGCAGTGCAACGGCGCTGATGGTAGCCGCATCCTATGCCTTATAAAAAGCTGGCGCGTCTATGTGGACGCGTTTTCTGGGAAGATGCCGCGCCAGCGCATGTCATTCACCAGGTCGGCGCTATTGATGGCCGTATTCGGGCAGCCACCGCAGTGATGCAAAGCAACCACCATGTTGTCGTTCCACGAGATGAGCGGCGAGCCCGACGAACCGCCCTGTGTGTCCAGGTAGTACGCAACTTGGTTATCCGCGCAGCCTCCCGTGGTCAAAGAAGTCACAGACCCCCAGCCATCGTCCGTCTTCATTGCGATGCGCTTGCCCCAACCTTCCGGGTGTCCAGCCAAGTATACGCGTTCATCCATCACAGCCCCACTGGAGCGAAGTTGCAGATAGCCGTACTGCCACGACAGATTGATTGGCAGCTTCACAAGCGCATAGTCGAGTGCCTCATCGGCGTAGATGAGAGTTGAGTATGTCGCCTCGATCTTTCCCATGCATGCACGAGCGCTGGCGCAGTCAACACTGCAATAAGCACCCTCGGCCATAAACTCAAACTCGGTGTTACTTGCGTGGTCTTGCGTCGAGATACAGTGGTGGTTCGTGATGAGGTGGCCCTCACTGCCAACAAGCCAGCCAGTGCAAAAGTATGATCCGGTCGACTTTTTGATCAGAAGGCGAGCCACGGCGTTAGACGCCTGAAAAGCGTTCCAATAGCCCATGTAGCAACGGGCTTCTTCGCTATTGTCTGCGCCGCACACTTCTTCCTTGGCCCCAGCAAGAGATGTCCCCTGACCAAGGTACTGGAAGCTGTCCACTCGAAAGCCCAGGCACTCGGACGTGTTTGCCGTTTGCACTGCGCTTGTCGTGTCGGTGTAAAGCTCAACCATCACCGTGGTCGTCGACAACCCCGAGGTGTAAAAATCCCCGCTCGTCTCGTTGCCGCGGAACTGCAGTACCCGACCATCTCGCGACGTGGGGTCAGCCGATCGCACCTGCACGTAGTCGCTATCGGGCAAGTTGAAGTCCTTAAAATGAATGGCGATGAACTCGGCTAGCGGGCTCGTGACCAAGTACGCGAAACGAGGTTGTGCCGTCGAGCTGTCTGTCGTCGTCGGGTACTCCATGTCGCTACCACACCCCACCCCGAAACTCACGGCCTCAATGCCTGGAGCCACGCTACTGCTGTTCGATTGGGCCCCCGCAATACTCGCCCAGGCAGCGGAGAGTGCCGCCGTCGACGCGACAGCGCGATACAGTAGCCGTGACATCCCTCGTCGCGTGATGTTCCTGCTTGTGCTCAGTTAGCCCGGTGCCGGAAGTTGAGAAATGATCCGATCTCGGCACCATGAGCTGCAGCTTGAGATCCTTCTGTAGGCACGCTCGCATTGTTCACTTGCACTGCACAACGGATTCAAGTGAAAGTTTTGAGCCACGGTTTTCTTATCACCCTAGCATAACAGTTTCCAGCACTTCTCCCCCGGAAGAGCATTGTGCTCTTCGTTGCTATACTCTCGAGGTGGTTTCAAGATGTCCCCAAAATGCTTCATTCGCTATGCACCATACATAGCCTCCCGTTCCATCGACAACGGCTCTGACGCTTGATTCAACCCACGCCATCCCCCAAACAGAAATGATCGACAAGGCTCCTTCGCGTTTGACAAGCTCAATTAGAGCTTTCCCTTAACGGCAACTTGTCACCCCGGGTGGTGCTAGAGTTAGCAGTTGAGCGCAGCTCCAGGTTCGTTCATCAAAGCCAGAGGTAAATTATCGCCACACGTCTGACCCTGGATGTACGTACATATAGCGATCTCTAGAGAATCTCTACAGTAGGGATGCTGTTCCTCGCCGGGCAATCCAACGAGGAAGCCTTCCTGGGATGTGAATCCGGAGACCTGACTAGACAAAGTTGACACGAGTGGAGAGCGCTCCGAGGACCACATCAACATGGCCAATCGACAATACACGAGCCCGCGGTCTCCGCTACATGTAATACATGTACATGTAGTGCATGCAGGTCCACCTGTTGCATGAAGTGTCAAATGCAGCCTCGGTGTGCATCTTCCTCGGCGAGACCTCTGCAGTGCAGAGTCTGCACCGCCCCGTGCCCATGTGGCGCGGATGATTCACCGCAACGAGAGAGCGAGGGCAATCAGCATCAAGCACGCGCAAAGACGCTGCTGCTCGGTGGCAGAGATCCCTACCTCGGATCGAGCGCCCGAACCTCATCCAGCCTACATGTACATCACCTATCGACATATTGGAAGCGGATATTAGCTCGCCGCCGCGTGGAGTGCTCGCTCCCGACCGATCGCAGCGACGCCGAGCGCATACATGTATCCCAGGCCCAAGTCGCACGAGCACGAACGGATCACTCCATGCTTCAGTCTGGCTGTCACAGGAATCCGGTCCAAGCAGGCGTTGACGCACAGGGCCAGGCCGCGGCACTGCAACTGCAAGCGCGTCTATCATGGCGGAGCTGTTCGTGCCTTCGCGGAGCCTCTCCACGGCCACTTGTCAATTCGCCTACAGGAAGTCCCTGTACTCTACAGAACTCGCCCACGACCACAGCCATGAAGACGATGGCCAAGACGCTCCTGGCGGCCGCGCTGGCGGTCGTAGCCGTCTCGGCCGACACGGACGTGTCCGTCTGCAGAGACGCCACGTACTCGCTCGCGGCCTCGCGCGGCGCCATTTGCTCCGGTGCAGGTAGCGCCCCGGCTGGCACGGCCTGCCCGCTCAAGAGCGACGTGGCCACGGCCGATTGCCACTCGTACCTGTCGTCCTTCGATGGCGCGCAGTGCACGGCCAAGGAAGACGCTGAGTGTACCATCGTGAACGGAGACACGTGGGGCTGCGTCTTCCCCTCCGTGGGCTGCTCGGGCAGCGCCGCCACGCCGTGTCCCGTGACGAGTTTACCGGACACCAACGCCACGACTCCGTGCCCCGTGACGAGTCTCCCGGATATCAACGCCACGACTCCGTGCCCTGTAACCAGCTTGCCGGACACCAACGCCACCACGCCTTGCCCAGTGACATCGCTGCCAGACACTGCAGTTGGTGCTTCCCAGGCTTCAGCTTCAACGCCGTGCCCCGTGACCTCGCTGCCGGACACTGCAGCCTCCACGGCTTCTACAACGACCCCGTGCCCTGTAACTTCCCTGCCGGACACGACTGAGTCGCGTTCGACCAACACGGAGACTGGCACTTCAAAGGCCTCAGCCACGACGCCTGGTGCTTCGACTCCTTGCCCGATCACCTCGCTTCCGGACACGACTGAGTCGCGTTCGACCAACACTGAGACTGACGCTTCAAAGGCCTCAGCCACGACGCCTGGTGCTTCGACTCCTTGCCCGATCACCTCGCTTCCGGACACGGACGTTCCTGCGACGACCACGACGCCTGGTGCTTCGACGCCTTGCCCGATCACCTCGCTTCCGGACACGGACGCTCCTGCGACGACCACGACGCCTGGCGCTTCGACGCCTTGCCCGATCACCTCGCTTCCGGACACGGACGCTCCTGCGACGACCACGACGCCTGGCGCTTCGACGCCTTGCCCG
>BSXT01002522.1:0-19198 GCA_030267785.1 Phytophthora fragariaefolia | reverse complement strand
CGCGACTGGAAAAACGGTCACCTGATACCGCCGGAACGGGCTGGGCGTATTCGCATGCGTGTTCGAGGGCAACAAATGTCCGAAGAGTGGTCTACAGGTGTGAGAACACCGTCGCCAAGAAAGAAGCGACGAACCCATGTCGCATCGGACGAAGTCGAGTAGGCTGCATAATTCACCGATCCTATGTTGCATAATGCGTTGAACGTGTGATGCATAATGTAAGATAAGCTAAGACAGCTGAACGAACTCAATGATTGCTTGACCGTCGGTTTCACGACATAGAACGTTATTCGCCTTCCCGCAAATACATGTAGGATTCAGTATGAGTTGGATTTCCATGTGTTTGTGGTAATGATTTGATTGTGATACCTACTGACTTGGCTTTGGTATACATTCTGGTTTTCACAAAAATCGTCTTAATTTTCTCGATGAGTGACTAGTCTGTTCCCAAGTGCACACGGTCTCTGCCCAAGTGCACTCGGTCTCTGCGCGACGCCACACGGTCCATCTGCAGCATTATGCTGCTTATTCTGCACGATTGCGATATCTTTCGTCTTGCAATATGCCGGTTAAGGAGGGCATGTCCTGGCCATCACCGAGTGTGTGCACATTTACCAAACCCTTTTAGCGACACTCTATACAAATTCGTAGTATGGTTGTGCTGCATAATGCATCTTAAGAAGGTCTAATCATCCGGTTTGGAGGGGTTAAGTTCAACAGGTTATGCTTTATCGCCTGTTCTTTATTGAAGCAGAAATCTGTACTACTACAGTATTATTATTATTGAAAACTGTCTAAGAGCATCATCACCAGTGCTGCTGCAGAAGTCCCCGCCAGATATATCATGATAAAGACCGCAAGGTTTGAAGTTTCGCACAGGGTTGACATAGATGCAAATATATTGAGTAAATGAATTTAACGCTTAGTTGAGAATGCGGCGAATGGCCACCGGGCTAGCAATGCCCGAATGTCTCCAGCAATTCCTAATCGTTTCTGGCATATCAGCGTTCTAAGCGTTTGACGCCCATTCCTAAGCTGTGAGAATGAATATCTTCTGCTGAGGTTGTCCTGCTATGTATCTACCGACAAAACTGTCCTCTACCGGTACTCTAATGCTTATTAACCGACTACTGCCTGATCCGTGGATCGTGAGCGAAGACAGTCGGTGTATGGCAGATGGACACCTTGGATGCACTGCACAAAGCACTATAGTTTCTTATTATTTATTTTTTCTACTTGAAGGAGTCCAAGCCAGTGTCGCAGGCGAGTGACTGGATTACCTTCGTGGCCTGTATCCGGCCTTTCATTGTCTTTAAGAAAAATTAGTAGTTAGGAACCGCATTTTCCTTATCGAAAATAAATTTCCCAGCAAAACAAATTGTGCCTGCATGGATATAGAGAGTCATATGCCTATTATAATTCGGTAAAATACCAGGGAAACCTCAGTGAGGAGAAAACCATAGCGCGAACAAAAGATAAAACCCAGTGGAAAAAAACTAATGGAACGCAATTGAGTAGGCATGCTTCATGCATTTGTGTTATTCTCGTACATTATCCGGAATGTCTAATTAAGCATCAAGGGATCTCATCCTGAGCTTTGCCCTTAGTTCTCTGAACTGATGCTTGTCTAGAACCTTGGTAAATATATCAGCAACCATGTTTTGGTATTGCAGTAAGCGACGGAGAACTCGTGTCGCTCGACTTTTTCCTGCACGAAGCAGTATCGAACATGAATGTGCTTCGACATCCCGTGTAATTCGGGGTTATAACAGATCTTAATGTAGCTTTGGTTGTCCTCGTGAATAACATTGGCTTGGGTCGTGCCAAAGCCTAACACTTTGAGGAGCAGTTTAAGTAAAACCATCTCTTGCATGCAGTGACACAGGGCGATGTACTCTGCCTCTGTTGTAGAGAGAACTACTGTGTGGTGTTTGCGTGAATGCCATGAGATTGGACTGCTTGCAAGCATAGTCACATATCCACCGACTGATCGTCTCGTGTCGGGGCAGTTAGCACAGTCACAGTCACTGTAAGCTGTCAGTTTGTCGACCAGGTTCTCGGGTGTGACATCAAGAGATCCACCAAGGAGGAGACCGTAGTCTTTAGTCCCTAATAGTTACTTCAGACCTCTAACTACTGCTTTCCAGTGCTCCATTCCCGGATTAGCTAGGAATTGGCTGACCTCACGCATGTAGAATGCCATGTCGGGTCTCGTGCCTACCATGAGATACATGATGCTGCCAACGGCTTCGCGATACGGAATATCTTTCATCGCGTCTTTCTCTGACTCACTACTGGGCTGGCCGCTTACGGAGAGTTTAACGTTCCGCTCTGCTGGGGTTGCTATAGGGTACGGAATGTAGTCGCTGAAGCGGTCAAGGACCTTCGTAGCGTATTTGTGTTGGTGGATAAAGATCGTTCGGTTCTTACGGTCACGTTGAATAGACCAACCGAGTAAGTAATTCACCTCCCCTAAATCGGTAATGGAGAACCGCATTTTCAGGGCGGATTTCAGCTCGTTGACGAGGGCTGGTGTAGGCGCAATGTCAGGAGGTCGTCAACATACACAGCAATGTAGCATGTAACACCATTAGCCGTGCGTTTGAACACACAGCTGTCCTTAATGAGTCTGTGGAACCCTAGACTTTCAAGGAAGGCAGACAACGTTTTGTACCATACACGGGGAGCTTGTTTCAACCCGTACAGGCTCTTTAGGAGTTTGCACGCTAGGTGCTCCTTACCGGGGACTTTAAAGCCTTCCGGCTGAGCCATGTAGATCTCCTCCTCTAGCAAACCGTTGAGAAATGCAGTTTTTACGTCCATTTGGTGGGCTTCAAGATCTAGCAACGCTGCGATTGTTAGAAGGAGTCTGAGTACCCCCATCCTGATAACAGGTGAGAAAATCTCATTGTAATCTATGCCATGTTCCTGAAGGAATCCTTTGATCGCGAGACGCGCTTTGAACCGGTCAATTTCTCCTGTGCCGGTATATTTCACTACAAAGCCCATCGGCAGGTTAGAATCTTCCTTCCGTTCGGAGGGGGCGCCAGAACCCAAGTTCGGTTGTCCATGTGGGACTAATATTCCGCTTTAGCTGCTTTACACCACCGATTAGCGTGATACGACTTCATGGCCGCTCGATATGTGGTGGGGTCGGTTACATACCGGATAGCTAGCAATGTATAGAGCGGTTTCCTACGTTGCTCTTGCTCTTGTAAATCTTCCTCATAATTGAGGGTTACTTCCGTGTCATCGGTCGTGACACGGGGTCGTATAGGAGTAGGACGCGATGGAGTTTCAGAGGATGCCTCTGTTCGGAACGAGTAATGTATCTGGGTCCTGTTGAGGGCCTCCCTAGGGGGTGGTAGCCGGCGCTTACCTGCAGGTGATGCCGTTGCTGGCACAGGCTCAATCGATTCCGTGTGGACATGCTGATCTGACTCGATCACAGGCTGTTCTGGTGTTTTCGTCAGGTTAGCCAGGGAAGGGTACTCCTCTTCCTTAAATATTACATCTCGACTGTAGACAATCGCATGAGAGTTGAGGTCCATTAAGCGATAGCCCTTCTTATGGTCGGGTACGCCTAGGTACATGCACAGCCGTGCTCGAGCATCGAGCTTGTCGCGATATTGCTTTGTAATATGAACGTACGCACTACATCCAAACACCTTCATGTACTGCATGGATGGAATGCGGTTGTACCAGAGCTCATACGGTGTAAGGGCGTTAGTCTTTGAGCTAGGAGTCATGTTGATCAAGGTCGTAACATGACATACACACTCTGCCCATAGTTGCTTGGGGAGTTTACCGTCAAGCAGTAGGGCTCATACCCGTTCCATGATAGTTCTCATGCGACGTTCCGCAACTCCGTTCTGTTGCGGAGTGTATGCGTTGGTGAACTGTGCGTGTGTACCATACTTTCGGAAGATTTCACGTCCAAGTTTTTCATATTCCTTGGTATTATCTGCCTGGTTTACCTGGATGTCGTGCTCTTCGATAGCACACGGAGGCCACTCAAGCACACCGGTGTGGTGCCTAAAAATGTTCAGGGCTTTCTTCCTGAAGTCATCATAGCATTCATAGGGCTGACTCCGGTTTTTCATCGGATAGGTGAACATGAATCGGGAATAATCATCGATAAAGATCACAAAGTAACGGCAACCAGTAAGGCTAAGCACAGGTAATGGCCCACAAATGTCTGTATGAACCTTTTCCAATTGTGCTGAAGCACGGTCAACTACTCTATTGGAATAGAAGGGTGAGCGGTGAGACTTCGCTAGCATGCATGCCGTACAGAAGAAGGACTCCTTCGGGTTTACAGACGCAGTACTGTCGAGTCCACGGATGGCTTGGCTCCCGACATGGCAATGAATGCCGATGCGTTCACCGCAGGTTTGGCCAGGAACTGATACAGATCCGCGTTAGCCATTGGTGCCTTGATGCTGAAGCGCTCATCGGTCTGCATGGTACACTGCTTGCGATCGAAGCTGACTCGAAAGGCGTGTTTCACAGCAGCCGGAACTGAGCGTAAGCTGAAATGCAACTGGGGGGGCATAGAGGACGCCATGAAGGGTGAGCTTCTTCATGTTGCCTTTGGAGCCGATGACTTCCAGATCAACGCGTCCAATACCCTCAATCGGGATTTGATTCTTTCCGCCGACAGTGATGGAGCCACCACTCGCAGAGATGTCTGAGAACCACTGGGCTTCATGCGTCACATGACTCGTACACCTAGAGGCAATAGTCCAGGTAGTGTCCGGAGCAACGTTAGCCTGAGCTGTGAGACTCACAGGCGGGTTGATGGAGGTGGCTACTGCAATGAGGCATGACTCGCGGCGTTCTTGACGAAATGCCTTGCGACAGTTGCCGTCGGCGTCACCATCGTCATCCAAGGCGATTTGGCGGCGTTTGCGTTCATGGGTATTGCCACGACGGTAGTCACCGTCGTCTGAACTATCTTGGTGGTTTTGACGCTGCCAATTTTTGCCACAATTGCCGTTGTAGTTGCCACCAGCTCCGTTGCTGTTGCGCTTGAACTTGCCCTTGTTCTTTGAATGGACACGCTTCGTGTTGCGATAGCAAAGTTGGCGGGCAACACAGTGCCAGCTTTCACTTGTTCGGACCTGAGGTCCTTCTATAGGCTTCTGCAGTGGCGGATAGCGTGGCGCGGGCGATCGCAGTACGAGCAGGTATTGTTGTAGTTGTTGCCGTGGCAGGACTGAGTGCAAGTAGGGCCGGTCGCAACCAGAGGACGCTCGCTTTTGGTCGCTGCAGTCTCCGGTGTGCCCTTTGCCAATGTATAGCGCTCTTGGGCTTGGAGGTCGCGCACCTTACCCTCAATACTCTGCTTGAGATCTTCATACGGGATATACTTCCGTTACCCCTTCCAAATACGGAGATCATCCTTCCATGACTTGGGCATTGAGTGGAACAGATATATTGACTTCTATCCCTCTGTCATCACCAACTCAGTGGCTTCTGACGCGGCTTTCATCACGTTCTCAAGTTTAAGGAAAAACTCCGTGAGATCAGAACCCTCCTCGTAACTGATCTCCATCAGATAGTGCTGGATGAAGTAGGGGTCGCCGTGGAAGGCAGCCCCCTCGTACTTCTCACAGATGAAGCTGACGATATCGTAGGACGTGACAAGATTCATGACCAGTCGAACGTGAGTGTTATCCATCGTCTTCATTAGAAACGCCTTGGTCTTGGCTTCTTGACGACGGCGCTCACGCTGGTTCAGAGGCTTGGCCTTCGTCTTCATCGACTGCTTTGGTGCTTGACAAGCATTGCGGCGGTTGAATGGTCGGATCACGGGCAGGGTCTTGCGCTTGATCGCAGTGTCCGAGTCATCACTCGAGTCTCCATCGGAGCCTGACGCGGGCTTGACGTCGTCGTTGCTCTCATCGTAGTCGACCGCGTCGGAGTCGACCTCAGCCGTCTTTGCCGGTGTGGTCTTCGGCGGGTCGTCACTGTCTGTCATCTCGCTCCCGCTGTCCTCATTGTCGTCCTCGGAGACACCATCATAGTCGGGCTTGGTCACGAACCCGAGGAGGTGTTTTCCGTCGAGGGCTGCGCACACGCGAGCCTTCCAGACATCAAATTTGTCGGCCCGACGAGTCTGGAAAAGTCGTCACTGGAGGCTTGTCTTGGGCTCAAAACCTGTTGCGAGGTTAACGGAGAGTCTAGGAGGAGAGGAGTGTGGAGGAGTCGTCAAAAGACGAAGTAAGATAGATTAGAGATGGCCCACTGTCAGCAGCAGGGTTTAGACGATTGGTTCTAACATAACTGCACTGGTACAGACTATATAGCATAGTTACTTCCTGACCAACAGCTTTGAAGGACCTTTTGTATCAGAGCATCAGCTTCCAGAGGTAGCTGGTACAATGTGCCACGATGGAAAGGTGCAAACATTGACAGCATGAAAGGAACGGGCTGGTCTCGCTCTATCGTTTGAGTCATTGCGCGCCCCCCCTCCGTCCTTTAAAGTGCGCGTACCAGCACCGCGAAATCAACGATGAAGCACGCCCCCTTGGGGACGTGGATTGACGCTGTCACCGCGGCTCAAAACGGAATAAGAGTACAAAGAGCTATCGAGTATCGCGTGAGCCCCTCTACATGCGTATTCTGGGACTCATGCAACTTGGCGGCCGGACTGGACCCCAACTGGCGTGCGCTTCGTGGGATGCGTGTTGGCTTTGACAAGCTACTCTGCATGATTCACAAAGCGACGGAAGTAACCGGAACTCACCCTCTCGCGGTCGATTTCCCCAACAACAAGTGAATTCAACGGTGTATTGCAAATCACCCAGCACTTTCGGCTCGTCAAGCCCAGCTTTTAGACGTTAAGCGAACTATTGCATCCAACTCGGATGCAATCAAGAATTACTACACCAATTTAAAGATTGTTTTAGAGAAAGTTGACTTGCTGGACAAACCAGAGCACGCGACGAGACGGGTGTCTGACAGGCATCCGAAAAATAAATATCCCCCCAAATATACTGAGATTTAGTGCTCCAATACTTTATTTAGGCTTAATTTAGGATCAAATCCGAAATTTATGTTTAGCCACGCTATGTTACAGTAACTTATTGTGCTGGGTAGTTCCCGGCCATCCATAGCATCAAGCTTCTTGGAGCCATTAATCTAGCAACAACAGCTCAGACGCGCTGCCACACTTCATTCCGAAACAAGCACAAGAAGAAGCACACTCTACTGCACGCAATCCGACGTTGCGATGGCCGATAACCTTCTCGCTCCCGCTCCGCCGCAACCGACCTTCACCAACAGGCAGATTGCAAGCTTTTATTTCAAGCCCTGTCTGGACGCTGAAGGAGACCTAACGGGTTTCTACTCGTGCAAGTCTTGCGGCAAGCGCAGGAAGCACACACCTAGAACGGGTTACACCAATCTGGTGTCTCATGTCCGGGCCGATCATCCTAGCTATGAGAGCGACATGCGCGGCGCTAGCGTGGCGGCTACAGTGAGCCAGAAGGCTCTAACCGCTATGCATGGCTCCGGTGGGTTGTGATGGGGACTCATTTTGTGACTCCAAGGAGACTCGCGAGTAAGTATATTGATTCGTTTTGGGGACTAAAATTGGTTACAAATGTGGTGCTAATACCCTAAAAGGCTGAATAGGCACACGAGGCTGAACCCTACCTCAGTAGAGACACTGACAGCGATCATGGAGGCTGTGGTCAAAGCGGTGGAGCAAGCCATCGACGCGGACATGCCCGAGAGCTTTGGGCTGGTCCTTGACGGCTGGTCACCTGGTACTGAGCACTATCTTGCCGTGTATGGCTGCTACGAAACGGACGCTGGACCGCGGTACCCTCTGTTGTCGCTGGCTCCCGGGATTGAGGACGCCGACGACCAGATGAACGCCGAAGGTCACCTCAGGGCCTTCGCCAGGTTTTTGCCCTTCTTTGGCAAGTCGATGTCCGGCTGTAAGTTCTTAGTCGGCGACAGTTGCGCAGGCAACAAGCGACTGGCTAACTTGATTGGTGTGCCGCTTGTTGGCTGCGCAAGTCACCGCCTCAACTTGGCCGTGCGTGACTACCTGGCACCGTTCGACAGCGAGATGGAGGAGGTTCAGCAGCTCATGCGCAAGCTGCGGACGCTAAAGCAGGCCACGAAGCTAAGGTAGTTTGGGTGTCCTCCATC
Organism: Phytophthora fragariaefolia; assembly: GCA_030267785.1. NCBI lineage: Eukaryota > Oomycota > Peronosporomycetes > Peronosporales > Peronosporaceae > Phytophthora > Phytophthora fragariaefolia. Next base: position 11,032 of record BSXT01002522.1, on the reverse strand, counting down.
TCTTTTTTAGTACTGCACTAATTTTGTGTCTAACCTTTTTTGTTTTTAGAACCAAAACGGAGTTGTTGCCAGTTCTATGGCAGGACACCCGATGGTCCTCTACGTTCGCGATGCTCAAGCGCTTCTTTAGGCTTCGCGAGTTTATTTCAGCGGATGATGAAGACCTCGCCGACTGCATGCCCTCGCGGACTGCGCACCGGAAGCTGGCGTCGCTGCTGGACAACCTGCGCGACGTCGAGTCAGTTTCCAAGCGTCTGCAAGCTGATGAGCTGACACTGCTGGACGCGCGAGATCTCTGCGACGGACTCATCGAAATCCGACCTTTATTTGCGAAGTATCTGGGTAAGTACATTATATATGCTGAGGGTTTAACATGCTGTTTAAATGTTGTGTATGACTATTTACATGCCAGCATCGGATGCTGAAATTGTGCACTTGCCTGATTTCGAGCAGGCAGTAGTGAAGGTGCTTGGTGGCCAAGCAGCAACACTGTTATCGGGGGAAGAAGATGGGGTCCTAGAGCCGTTCAAGCGCTGTTCAGGCAACGTGCCGTCGCTCAGCCGCAGCCGGAGGCAACGGAAGGGTTCGCCGAGCGAATCCTCAAGCGGCGCAAGGTGAGAGATGCTCCTGTGGCGTACACGCTCTTGGGTGCAATTCCACCCACCTCGAATACGGTGGAGAGGCTATTTAGTGTTGCTCGTGCGGTGCTTCGCCACGAGCGCCACCGACTCTCCCCGATGATGCTCGAGATGATCCTGTTTTTGAAGACAAACAGCACCTTCTGGAACGTCGCTACCGTTGAGCAGTGCCTGTAGGTAGTGACCACTAAACTGCAGTAATGGACTGTGACATCTTCTTTTACGCCGTTATTTATTGGCTTTACTACCTGCAACTCAAAACAGTATTCATTTGATTCATCGGACATCAGTAGAGTTTTATGGTATTTTCGGGATGCCTGGTGTCTGTCCTCAAGGTCGTGGAAAAGAACGAGGGATATGTCCAAAGGGACTGAGGGCCAATGTTTAGAGCTCTTATGATCGTGAAAATGTTAGCATAATGGCTTGTGTGAGCGCTACTGGCGAGCGGATGCGGCCAATCTACATTTTCATGGGAAAGTACAAGAAGCCGCGTCGGATGGAGAAAGTGGAGAAAATAGCACGATGTATTATGAGCGAGCTCAAACATAAAAGGCCAACTCTTTGTGTCATGATTTAGGGCTTTTAAAGCCTGCTACCACCTGAGCGCCCACAGCATTTAATACTAGATGTCACTTTCGCCCACATCGAGATCGAGGCCGCGAAGTATAGCTCTAACCGTGGAGCTCATCGCTTCAGTTTACCCTGCCACACGTCACATTGTTTTGCACCCCTGGATGTATCGGGCTTTGTTCCGTTCCGACGTTTTGGAGAAGGCGATTAAGCGTTTCCACAACGAGCGACTGCCGACCAAGAACCACGTCGCTGGCCTCGAGTGCGAATCATTCACAATGTGATCTCGAATCCGTAGAAACTCAAAAAATAAATTCAAATTAAAGTACGGAATTATTAATTATAATAGCTAAATTGATTCTTGAATTTTATACATTTATGAAGAATTGCTGCTACTAGGCTACCAACCATTTTCTTTTGGCTCTCGACCACCCGTTGCGCTTTCCATTTGAAAAGAAAGACTTTCTTATCTTATTTTTGATTTTGTAACCTCGGCGAAAGCCCAGCATCACCCATGCCACTCTCCGGCAAAGATGTATGTGCCCTGCTCTTCTCGGAGAAAGAGGACGGGCGATATCAATGCGCTACGAGCGGTAAAAAATACGTCAGTTGTCGTTCCAGCGAACTGGAGCGTCTCCGGCCGGTCGACCCGCAGCGCCGGAGCGCCATCCGTGCAGCAGCCGAGGCTTGTTTCCTCTCACCAACTACGCTATTCCGACAGCTGAGCATCGGAAAGCTCCGTGTGGAGACGTCCGTCGCCAAGCCCATGCTGTCGGACGACAACAAGGAATCGAAGATTGCATTTAGTGTGGGCACGTAAGTGCAGCGATGCATCATTTCAGTCAAATGGAAGATGTAGAGGGCAACATACCAACAACACAAAGCCTCGACTCATGCCGTCTAAGCCCTCGCAGTACATGTCCGAAGGGGCGTTAGTTGAAACCGATCCGTTGTTGTACAGCAAAAATACCAAATAGTGCCGGCAGCCTTCACTCCACCCATCAAACACTAGACCGAAATGTTCGGGGAGAGCGCTCGCACCGCTAGCCTTTTCCTTGGTGTACAGTAGGCAGATGTAACGCACCACGGTTTCCTCGCCGATGGCGGACAGCCTAACGTTAAGACGTGCGAGCTTTTTCTCGACGAATGAGAAGGAGAGTCTCTCCATAATTATCCACTCAAGCCAGCGAAAGATGTCTCGGGTGCGGGTGTCCACCACACGAAACCGCAGCGAATTGCGAGCTTTGGCGGCTTCTTGAGCGTCCACCTCGTAGGTAGGATGGTGTCGCTTGAGGTGGTTGAGCAAATTAGTGTAGCCATGATTGGCTCGACTGGTTCCTGCAGCTTACATCAGGCTTGTCGCCGCCACGCTAGCGACCTTCGCGCCAATACTTTGCGAGTCGATCGCTTTGAGATATACAAGCAATACATTGTCTTCGGTCAAGGGCACGTTGGATCCGGTATCGAAACTCCAACCCGATGACCCATACCGCACTAGTTCCACCAAGTCAGCTCCACCGGCATTGACATCTGCCATGCCTGCTGCTGACTCTTCACCCAGTAGCGGAACGATTCCAGATTCACCGCTTGGATCATGCCCTTGACGGTGCTACCCCGCGACGTTGTCATTTGTGAAGTTTGATCTCTGTTGTGACCGTCTGCCCGCGATGTCTCCGCCACCTCCACTCCTCTTTACCGCCCCTGGAACGGGCTCGCTGTCTGCAACAGTCGGGTAGGTCACCTTTATACGGCAGGTCATCCCACAACACTAGTAGGTCTTCTCTCGCTTTGGCCTTCATTCCTGACTATCGCGTAGTTAGCGATTTTGGTTTCCATTTTGCTGCTGCTGGCCATGACTGTTTGCTCCTCCGCCACCGCTCTGCTGCCACTGACTTCCACCCGAGTTGTTTAAACGCAATTTGCCCTTACCGCGCCCCCACCGGTGCTCGACCGCTAACTCGATGGGGACGCGTAGCCCGTCCGGCGTGATGTCGCCGCCGTTCCCACCGTACTAGGCTGCTCCACGCAGCTGTTCAAAATCGTACAGGCTTCCAACAGCATCGGCTTCAAGTTGAGGTTGTCCATGTCGTAGCCGTAGCTTGCCAACTCCCTGCGGATCCTGAACATCTTTGAAAGGTGGACGCTCACGTTACCGCTCAGGCCAGATAACCATTATTACTGCCCAATCCCCAATTTGCCCAAGGTCTATAACACTTGTTTGCCCAAGTGTGCAAATGATCTCTGCCCACATGGATGTTAGTCAATGGAGATGAAATATGTATTGAAACGGAATTGTTTAAGATTGTCTATAACTGCGCCGCTGCCTCGTACTGAAACGAGGTGTCATATTGTGGGGGGCCACCCTCCTCCCCGGATGAAGACACATCGTCCGACACATTGAGCTCTTCGTCGCTCTTACCTTCAGCTTCGTCAATAGCAGTGCCTCCTGTAACATCGGGCTCATATACGACATTATCTTCTTCATCAGTGTCAGAGGCCACAATATCCTTCAGTGCTGGAAGTGTAGGTGCCCGCGGTAGTTTGACCACTCACCTCTGTGGAGCGTCCGCCACCTTGGCGAGGATGCTCTTTCTTAGACCCGCGTAAGATCTCGCTAGCTCCTCAACAAAGGTAGAGAGAGCTGGATTGCTCCTCAACAAAAGTAGAGAGAGCTGGATGCGGAGTAAGGAACCGGGCATTAAGTTCGTGGTGGTACCGCTCTAATGGATTGTTTGTCCGATTAATAATTTTACGGTCCATCCCGTACACATTCCAGATGGCCGGTGGATATTTTTCAATCCAGATACGAGCGAAATACTTCCAGAAGCGTCTCCACTTCTTCTGTGAGTACATAATATTTTGTACCTTGCACCTCTTTCTAGTGTTTGCCTTCCCCAGGCAACGCCCTGCAATTCAACTTTGGCTGGATCAATTACAGTGAGCATGTCGAGCGACCCACGCTCCATTGCGATTGATGTTTCAGCATCAGAAAACCGATATTCTTTCAGTTTCCGTCTCCATGCTGGTTTTACATGAAAGAGACAACCTATAATCCGAGCGGTTGGGTAATGCTCACCTACAGCGGAAATGAGAGCAGACTCAAAGTCACTGACGACTGTGTTGACGTTAGGTTTGGTTCCCACGGCAAATTCAATACAGTAGAGCAAACGGTTGTAGCAATCTTCCGTGCGCGACGTCATCAAAGAAAAAAATACTGGGACGTATAAATGTGTGCCTGGATCGTAGAGCATTAGAGTGAAGCATTGCAGAAATGGCTTAGGTGTGGAGCGGAAAGTCCCATCAAGAAAAATATTTAGACCGTCATACTTCAAAGATCGCTGAGTTCTGGATGAGCCCAGCCTATCAAACGTTCGAGACCCGACTCAGTCTCTTCCTTTGCTTCCATTGCTTTTGCTTTAGCCATTGCCTTTTTGTCATTGTGCCACGTGTGGTTAAACTAAAGAAAACCAAGATTGGAACCCTTAAGTTTGCTTTTTTTAGGAGCTTCAACTTGTGCTGAGATGCCTTGACCTTTGTCAGCCGATCTGTCGTTATTAACCCGAGTTGTCACTTGCTTTTTAGATACACCACGAACGGCTCCAGGTGTATCCACGTAGAACTTTTAAAAAACTAACTCCCAAATTCTAGAGGGCCCCATATCGGTTTGAGCTAGTTCACCAACAAAAACTTTCATTTCATCGTACAATCTCCGACAGGCTGACTCCCCCGGTATTAACGACTGCTGTGGTGTGAAACGACTGCTACATGTGTGGGGTTCGATGTTTTGATAGTCAAACCCCATCGTATTCGAGTAAAAGAACATTTTACCAGTGCACGAAGTGGGCTTGCGGTAGAAACTACACGTGTAAGTGAATTTAACACCACTTGCCGCCCGTTTAGTGTATTTATGACCTTGGTAGTATATTTTTGTGATACCATCACGCGACGGATTATTTTTGTAGCCACGCGTACTGCTTCAGCAACACTAGACGTTGATTCAACTTGTTCCGGTAAGTGACCAACAAGGGCAGAGGGTATCTCGCCCATCAAAATGCCTGATCTCCGTGAATCCTCAAGTTGCACCGCGCTAAACCTTGCATGCCGAACTGATTCTAGATCATTTGAAACCGAGTGAGACCCTGGCAAAGTGCTCTCGGCAAACTGAAGGCTCCGGATTGAGTGGTCAGTGAGTTGTGTTGTCGTGCATGGCTGTGCAGATTGTGACAGAGTTGCATGAGTTGCAGGTAACGTCTCACGTAAGTCCAAAGAAGGCGTTGGAGTCTGATTTGCTCGGCTCCGACGTGCTGCTGTTGCTGAGCGCAGTGCTCGTCTGGCTGTAGGTAGTATCTGACGCTGTCGCTTTAGCGGCGCCGATGCATCAGTGCGTTGGAAGCAAGGTAGAAACTGAAACTGTGTTGTTTAAGAACTTGAACCGAAAAGTGGAAATGAATGCAAAATCCCCGCGATCGCTACTGTTCCGCTAACGCTTCGCTCGTTATAATACTTACCATTGCTCTGCTCTATTTTTTGGACGATGACATCGCACTACCTACAACAGTGCTGCTAGACACTTCACTATGCATACCCCACGGACGCCTCAACGGCCGCAATGCTCTGATCGTTTCAAACGGATGCACACCAGAAGCGAGTATTTGTGATGCATCTGGCCGGTTACTTTGACACTGGTTTAAGCTCGCACTTTGGTGACTCGGTTGAGAGCAGCCTCTACTGAAGTGAGTGCTGAGGTCGTTTCGTTTATAAGCCTTGAGCAAGCACATTTTGCTCATGCGCAAAATACGTGGGCAATATATGAAAAATCCTTGGTCACACGGGTCAAATCGGGATTAATTTTCCTTGGGCAAAGTGGCGATTGGGCAGTAATATCGTCTTCTCTCAGGCCATACTTGAGACCACATAGCCTGTCCGACTTGCACAGAATGACACTTTTCCTGATCATCGGATCCATGCGCCTCTAGTAGATCTCGCACACTGCCGTCCGTATCTCAGACCCATTTTTCAGAAGGCCGGCTTGTTGAAATCGGTGCTGTTGTAAAGCCATACCGATCATGCGCACGATTTTGCACTATTGACGATCAAACGCCATCTCTCCATCCGCTATTCTAAGTTGACCACTCGTGAAATTGCACCTCGTCGATGTCAAGCACCCCATGCTCCATGAAAGTTGTTCGCATCAGCCACTTGCACGAACTCCAATTAATATCCTCGCCGTCCCGGGCCAGAGGGAAGTCTTCGACTCGCCGGTCATTGAAGCACTAGCATACCCTAGGTCTTCGCATCCTCCGCTGTTCTGGAACGTCCTTGAGCTTGTACCATGGCTTCTAACACTCGTCTCTTGGACTCATAACCTGCTGAAATGGGCGAAGCAGGGAATGAAAGCAACTGAGTGTATGAATGAGGTTAGAATCCTGTCCTCTAGCCTCCTGTCAGGACGTGCAGTCGGGCCTTAACCACCACGCCCCCCTCTCCCCCTTGCCGCTGCCGCTTCAGCGCGAAACGGACATCCAAGTACCGTTTCAAAACAGTTAATAAGTAAATCGCGAACAGCGGGGGCGTCCAGCCAAGCGCAACGCAGCTGCCCCCCCCCCTATAATGCTTCCTCGACGGATTTTGGAACTTACATTCAATTTGCACAAATCTCAGATTAGAAGTTTTAAAACCAGACCCCAGGCTCATGCTATGCCGTCGTTGATGTGCTGGCGAAACTTTGCGCACGATGGGGCCCCCGAAATGATTACACCGACACACCAACTCCACCTTGTCGAGCTTGTCGGCGATGCGTAACAGCGTCGGTAAACAGCAAGGGTGACGTTGGTTGGCGACTTCAGCCGCGGGAAACAATTATTCAATACCAATACAATTTCTATTAGGGTACGCCCAAAATACCGGTACTACACTGTATTATTGAAATGTTTTCAAGGCTTGGCATTATTGGCCGAAATATGTATTTACCGGAGCTACTTCTCATGCGGAGCACGTGCAAAGTATTTTATCCTCCCACAGGGCTTTCCATCAAATGCACACCCACGATAGAGGTGAAGCACTCGGTCGTGGAGAAGATGTACTTCCACGAGATTCGAGAATACGCACTCTTCGTAACAACACTGACAGGCCCCAATCGACGATATCTGAATCCTTACATTTGAACAGGAGTTACTGTTTTCACGAACAAAATGGTACTTTATAGATCCGTCTTCACTCCAGCCGAGTGAGTCACCTGCGTTGCCTTGAAGTACGGAGTGTGCAGGGCTACAGGCACAGCTTCGATTATCGGCGGCGGGCTTCGAGGGTCCGTTCGACGCCAAAAGTTGTCTTGCTCAATGTGTTCTCCACGCTCCATGTCGCGCTCGTGGCGCCGCAGCAGCGCGTCGCGCATCGCCCGGTGGTACCCGCGCCAGGCCCAGTAGCGGTAGCTAACCACCATGAGCATGGCCAGCACGATAAGGCAGTAGACAGCGATGTACACGCCTCCTTCGCCCATTTTGGTCCTTGTCTTGAGCTGGAACGATACCAGAGTGGAGAAAAATGGGACGGTGCATGTTTTTGTAAAGGGTTGAAGTTGGGGCTGATTGACAAAAATTGACAACTTCAACTTCGTTGAAGCTTGTCCGTTAGTTCAAGTAGTTGGGGATTCGCCTAGCGAGCGAGACATTTCCGATGGTTTGGACGCAGAATGAGCACTTACGGCTGGCCCGCGCGTGGCAAGAGAGTCTGAAAGCAAAGAACGGAGATGGAAAGGCCGGGAAGAAGACAAACACCGTGACGGGCCTAAACAAGGCAATTTACGAACGTTTTGAAGCGCTTTCGGGGGACTCCAGCAGCCGAAGCATTTATATGGTTGTGGCCAGGAAAGAACTTCTGCAGCATTCGTATGATTTCATCCGTGGGTTTCGCAATGATAACGCTGGCATGGAATGGTTTGCGTTGGCCACGAAAAAGCAGCGGGCTCTGATGAAGACGGCAGGGGGAGAACGCGTGGTGCCTCTCGACGAGCACGTATTTTCGGCGCTTGACAAGTTCCTTGGCACTACACCGGACGAGATCGAGGCAGAAACAGAAAGCTCTGAAGCTACTGAGACGGATGGAGATAGCAGCGAGGGTGATAAATACCAAAAGGTTTTCTCGCAAAGGATGAAGCCAGCACGAAAGAAAATGAGCACTTCTCGATCCCCGGTAAAAGGGATCACTAATCCCCCCGAAAAGGCTGTGAAAAGTGCTCTGGAAGAAGATACGGGCGAACTGAGGGAAGAACGCGCAGAGGCAAAACGCCGTCGCGTTAAGTCTCCTCGTGAGGATGTCGGTGTGAAGGAGATTATGGAGCAGCAGAGCGTAGGGCTAGTTGGGTTCCTCGAGAAACGTGCCGAAGAGCGCGCAAGGGAACAAGAACGAAATCGTCAGGAGCGAGAAGCTGACCAGAAGTTCTGGGCAGAGGAGACTGCTAAGGACCGCGCTTTGCTTCGTGAATTGTTCACGCACGATTAGACCGAGCTTAGTTTGCTGCTGTTGTCATTCGGTTGTTGGTCTTTTTTGCAGCAGAGTCAGTCTAATATTAATCTTTTTGTCGTTCTTCAGCTTTTGTGCGAGTTCAACGCAAAGCATATATCTAAAGTTCGTAGTAGCAGCGATCACACACACGGACTGGCACATTAATGCCAAACTCGGGAATCGATTTGAACTTCTGGGAACAGCCTTCACACACGAGAGCACCGCAGCGTCGACAGTTGTGCTGGTCGCGATTTTGCTGTGCCTCACTAGAAGACGTCGAATTCCATGTGAACGGCGAATCACAACACATGCAGCGTGTTTTCGTGCTGAAAGGAATCCACTCTGGTAGGGTTGGTTTCGCGCGACGTGAATCCCGCACAATGCGGAGTGCACTTAAATAGTTGCGTCCCAGATGATCACTGAGCATATTCTGTTGTACAGGAATGTGCGAAAGTTCTTCGCACTTGCGGTCGACATAAACAGCTTCGTAGATACCTTTATAGAAGAAAATATGCGTCACGTTGCCGGGAATGTAGAGCTCCTTGGGGTCTTCTACCAGAGTCGCTGCCAAGTCTGCCATTACCTTTTCTTCTTCGTGTCGTTTCTCGGTCGATATATCGAGCGCTTTGTCTTCACCGACTTTTTCAAGTTGGTCGATCAAATTAGTTCGCGTTAGTGTCCAGGATGATACACCTTCATCTTGGCCCACTTCTTTGGCTTTCTTTTCTGCCAACGTAAGCTTGCTTTGCGGAGAAACACCTTTCTTTGGCCCGGCTGTCTTGTCTTGGTTTGCAAGTTTACCCTTCTTCTGATCTGCTGCTTCCGTAGCCCACTCGCGCTTCCTAGGAGCCCAAAGCGACTTTGCTCGCTCCTTGAACGCTTCCAAATCTTCCGATGCTGTATCACGCCAGCAACCTTTGAAGTTTTTTAATTCATCAACTAGCTTGAGAACATTAGATGCCTTGGCCCGGGGTACAATATCGTCACGAAGCACGATCGAATGAACAAAGTCATTGCACGATTCTGCCACACTGAAGTTCACGCAAGCAGGGACAGCGTACGCAAAGCATTCAAGACCCTCAAACTCCTTTTGAAGCATAACCGATAGTAATGCAGCACAACCAGCTCCAAGCGAATGACCAGCAAAAACAATGTGGTAGCCTTCATTGTGCAGTACGCGAAGGGACTTGACGATACGATCCTTAATCCACATGACCGCTTTAAGCATGCCGTTGTGCGCAAATGCATCGACAAAACCACCCGTTGCCTCACTTTGTGGTGCACTTGCCGACGAAAGACCAATCTCCTCCGGGTAAGCCTGAATATCTGTTAGAGCATCTTGGACGGACTTAGAGCCTCGAATTAAAACAAGCGCGGTCTTGCTTTCTTTATTGCCTAGCAATGCAAAAGAAGGATGGCGGACATCTTGATCTTGCACGTGAGCGTAAATTAGAGTGAATCCTTGCAACCTGCTAATTCGCTGAATGTCCAAGACGTCTAGTTCGTAGATGCCATGTAGAGCTAACGGGGCGTATTTCAGCACCTTTGCCAAAAATTCGTCCGAGACCGGTTGGCAACCATTGTGATTTTCCTTTTCACCTTCAGGCTCTGCGCCACGGTCACCACGGTTCATAGCCATAAAGTAATACGTGCCAATGGCTGCGTCTTGAAAGCCTAGATCGTCCAAGTCGCCAAGCAAACCTTTCAACGTTGAAAAGGATTGCATAAACTCGTTGCGCAATATAAATCCAATCAATCCAGCCCTGCCGTACTTGCGCAAGAAGTCAGCGCTTACGACGGCCATCTTAGCCGCTGCGCCGATCGGTGCTGACTTCGCAGCGACGAGTGTGCCTCCAGCAGCGCGCATGATCTTGTCAACAGTCGTATCAGTAGTTGTGTTAAAGTACACAATGAGTTTATCTTCGAGGTAATCCTTAACACGCTCGATACGCCATTGCACAAGCTGTTGGTCGATCTTCTCCATCACAATGTAATGGCAATTGCTACACAACTTCGATGGAGTCGTGTGGCCATACGCGCGAATAATGGCAGACTCGGGCAGGTCATCTCGGCAGAAGGATTCAGAACAGTAGCCGCACTGATAGCGGAACTTGGTCATGCCGAACTCGATGTTGCATTTCTTGCAGTGCTTTGATTCGGTAAGCTCTGGAGGAGACAAGTACTTGGGAATATTGTCTTCACAACATGTTACGAGAGATCGCTCAACTGGTGACAGGTCTGGGAACCTTTTTGATAGCATAGACAGAACTTCTGCATCTCCTTCCTCGTCCGAATCATTTTTCGGCCCCTTCGTACGGTAT
>BSXT01002521.1:0-17839 GCA_030267785.1 Phytophthora fragariaefolia | reverse complement strand
CATGGGACCCACAGCCGATTCACGCGCTTGCTCACCCTTGATGTGCTCGTTGCGCTCAACTTCTTGAGCCTGGACCAATGTTTCCCTCATTCTCCGTTGTATCTGACGATCTTCTTCTGACAGACCACAATCGTCGTCACCATCAGTATCCCCTTCTTGAATCGTATCGCTGTCTCTGCGTCCGTCATTACCAACCTCAAGCCGCGTCGCATGATTGACAGTGTCGCGAACGGTTGAAATGATAGACTGGATGCTGCTCTCAACAGAACGTTTTATTTCAGCTGTATCTGACACATTTTCAACAGATGATCGGAATTGGCGTTCGTCAAGAACTCTTGTTAGCTCAGACCCCACTAACTTAGAAAAGTGTTGGCCCATCTCCTCATCTGTTGAGAGTAGTTGAACGAGATCCACTTGCCTGACAACTTCATCCGCCACAAATTCCTTCAGCTTTCTTTCAAGTGCATCTAAATTCAAGATATCCCCTTCCGAGCGTTGTTGGCGTTGCTGAAGTTGCTCGCGCAAGACAGATATAGTATCAGCTTGACGCTGAACTTGAAGGTTCATTTCTACCCGAGCGGCAGTGACCGCTTTCTGCATCCGCGACTCGACTTGACCGACAAGTCGTGTGATCTCTTGCGTAACAAATTGTTGAATATTGTCTGCTATAACTTTGTCTGAAGAACATTTCGAATCAAGCCGACACTGCATTTCCTGCCGAATCTCGTCAAGCCGAAGGTCTATCGATTGCTCCAGGCGATGCGCCATATTCGATACAGACGTCGCTACGAGTTTGTGCACAACCTCATTAACGTTCTCGATAATATGCCCTTCGTTACGCGCATCCAACTTGCTGGTATGCAGCTTTTTAATACGACGTTCCACGGAGGCCCGGATCCGAGATTCCATATCTGCGGTGGACTTAAGTACGAGCTGCTCCACATCCTTGGAAGGGTTGGGACCTAGGCGAGACGTTAGTTGCTCCATAATTTGCTTCTGCAGACGGTCATTTATGGCTTCAATCTTGGTGTTGATAGTGTGCTCAATCTGGTTGGCTCGGTCAGTATGAGCCTGAAGAGCGGACTGGGAATCTCGCTGAAGATCTCGAATTAACCGGGCTAGACTCTCGTTTACTTTTCCCTCTAGCTGTGCACCTAAATCTGCATGCAAGTTTTGTAGACGAGTTATCTGCTCTTGAAATATTGATCGAGTAGAAGCCAATTCACCTTGAAACTCTTGGACGATGACCAACTGCCTGTTGGCCAGCTCATTCAACCTAGACTCCGCATAACCTTGAACAGCCACTAGCGCTGCTTGCTGAACTTGATTGAGACCTTCCTGTTGGAACTTTAACATCACGTGCTCACCAGCCAGGGCCTGCGTTTGAGCCAAAAAGCGCTCAGCAAGGTTTACTAGCTGGTCCGTAGCGTCTGGGACCACCTCGATCAAAGTGGGGGCTGTGGTGACGCTCGGAACCTCAACAATCGCAGTCATGTTGTCATGTGGCTCGGGGCCTTGCATCGTGGCTTGTTCAGCGGCTTCTGCGGCGGCTTGCGCTGCAGCGGTCTGCGACCGGGTCATCACCATCTTGGTCTTGCTGGTCGGAGGCTATTTGTTCTTTGGCTCCATGAAATTTATCGTGAAATATTTCACGCCAAATTAGCCAATCAACAAAAAAGTTGTTTTAGCCAATGATGAGGCCTAAACACGAAGAATGGCTTCATCGTCCTTCCAAAGCACCCGTCTTCCCCCCCCCCTAAAGCGATCAGTGAGGTTGAATCGAAAAAACCCACGAAGAGTGCTCGTGGGGTTTTAAGTTTCCCGAGGTTTTGAAGGAGACTGTCTTCTCGCCGCTTCGTGGGAGGCTTGGCTACAAGTACACATGTTATACCGTTACATCCGCGACGACTCGTCGTGTATTGCACAGGGAGCCAGCCACAGGCGCCGCCACTGCTTTAGCTGTGAAAGCTGAAATGAAAGCGTGCCGTCACTTCGAGGCGATTGCTGAAAGATTTTCCAAAATACCTCGGCATTGTCTGCGCATTGAGCTGAAACTCAGCATCGATTAAGACAGCAGTGTGATTTACAGCGCGCTGAATCATACAAACTCCCGTAGTATAAATACAGTTCTATTCCAATAAAGTACACTATGCTCCCATACAAATCCCAAGTGACCTCGAGGGGGGATTCTTTGCCACCCACTCGAATAAAACGCCGGAAGCAAACAAACACGTGCTGGAAACGAGCACGTTGAAGCGGCGACGCCATGCCCCGCCCCGCGAGTCCGCTCTGGGCGCACTTCCGCAAGGAGATGCCCAACAAGCGCGCCACGTGCAATTACTGCGGACTCAACATGTGCGGGCTCGTCATCCGCATGCGCTCGCACCTGGTGCGCAAGTGCGAGCGCTGCCCGGAGTCCGTCAAGGCCGCCATGGCCGGCGGCGTGGCCCGTAAGCTCGATGATTAACTTGGTTTCACTATACTGTCGGAATGATGGTCACAAAGTTGCCTTTTTTCCCCCAGGCCCCGCCGCGCACGCGGCCAAGAAGGCGCGCGTCAGGAAGGACCCACCGCAGTCAGAGACCCCAGCTGGAGCTTCCACTGCAATTCAGCAGTCGTCTGCTGCTGCACTTCAAGTATCGTCTGCTACGGAGTCGGCGCCGTCGCCGACTGCTGTGCACGAGGTTCGGACGGCCTCGCCGTCGTCGCCACAAGTTCAATCGACCGCGACGGTGCTGGACAATAAGAGCGACTTGGACGGCTACGTGGCCAGAGCCATCTTCGGGGCCGGACTGCCGGTAGTGACGGTGGAGCATACGGCTTTTGTCAAGATGCTCAAGCGCTTGAATCCGGGCTACGACCCACCGAGCGTGTTTGCGCTCTCCACGTCGGTGCTGGACCTCGAGTACTCCGGGGTGGAGATCAAGCTACGCGCGGAAGTGTTGGACTCCACCGCGGTGAGTCTTGGAGTCGAGTCGTGGGTAGGGCAGAAGCGTTCGCTGGTGACGACCGTGCTCAGCTCCCCGAGCCCAGCGATTTTCGCTATCGATAGCACAGGAGACATGCCGAACTCAGCTGAGATGCTTGTTGACAAAATTGAAAATACCATGACGCAGCTTGGTACAGCTAGGATATCGGCTGTTGTGATGGACTCAACCGACAACATGAAGCAGGCATCGCTGACGCTGCAGAGCAAGTATCCGGCCATCACATTCTTGCCGAGCTGTGCGCACACAATGACTGAAATGATGAGAGAAATGCTGGCTTTGCCCCTCGTTGTCAACACTCTCGACACTTGTGCGCAGCTCTCACGATTCTTCGCGCAAGACAAAGGTGCGCGAGCTGCTATTGTACGTGTTTCAGAGCAGTCAATGGAAGCAGCTGCACCGTTTGGTGATCCGGATGATTCAAGTCCGAGTGGACTACTCGGTTGCTTGTTTACGATTGAGCGCAACCGCCACTCGCTAGACATTCTGCTTGCTGAAAACGGCACTTTGAACGCTCTCAACGCGCATGTCAAGGACAGAATCATGAGTCTTGCCTTCTGGGAGGAGGTGTCCATGCTTACTGGGCTCTTTGAGCCTTTCTTCGAGATGTTGAAGATGTTTGAATCGGATTCTCCATTGTTGTCTACTTTTTACCACCGATTCACATTGCTCTGGGAGCATCTCGACAAGTACGGTAACCTCGCGTCCAAGTTCCAGCATATCATCTCAGGGTATTGGCAAGCCATTCAGCACCCAGCAGTGTATACGGCTTATCTTTTGGACCCGCGTTTTCCGCCTTCTAGCCTTTCGGGGGAAGCTACAAGTGACGCGTTGGCATATATTAAGCGAACTTCTACCCCTGAGGTCTATGGGCTTATTGTGGACGAGCTGACTCGATTCACGGCTCGTACAGACCTCTTCGCTGACGACGCGATTTGGGAGTCTGCACAGAAGTGCAGTCCGCTTCACTGGTGGAAAGGCTTTATTGGCAGTTCATGTCCTAATCTACAGCCTGTAGCTTTGAGGACGCTAGGTTTCTCTGCATCATCAGGGCTCTCCAAAAGCAAGCGTGATATGTTTGAGAAGATCCAAACTATGAACGCCAAGTACATGGCGGAGGAGCAGGCTAGCAAGGCTGCCGTGGTGTATTTGAACTCGAACCTTTCGTTAAGCGTGGAAGACGGAGTGGCCGAGACGAAAGTATGAAGTGCTCAACGGTACTTACTACTAGTAGTAGTAAGTGCAATCACCTGCTGGATGAAATGTTGGCAAGCAGCGATGGTTGTTTACAAGAAAACAGATAAGGAATGTGCTTTCGTCGCCAGGTCCTCGTATCAATGTCTATTTTGTTATTGCTGTCGCATATCGGCGGCGGCAACCAGTTCAACTCTCTTATTGCACCCTGTCAAGCGGAAGCGCTCGAGGCCAAAACTTTTGCCGTTCCCTTGAATTTTCTCCTCGCCTGTGCGCCCGCAGCCTCAAGCTTTGCGCGCTGATGGCGTGGAGTGCGTAGCAAACACCCACGTCTAGCTCTCTGCTCGAGGTACACGATGTTACGTATGAGCATCGTGCACGCTCGCCTTTGGGCATCCAGCAAATCCATGTATAATGAAGAAAACATCCAAAATGCAGAGAACACAACGACATCCGAGAGCAAGTGCAGCCCTTCAGCGTCTTCGCCATTTCTAGGCCCAGGTCACGCCATTGTTTCAGTCAGCGGTTGTCTCGTTTCATTGTTTCTCTCAAACTCACTCGGCAACCCAACTGACAGACCAACCAACAGAGCAGTCAGCGAGTTACCGAAGCTGTAGCTACGGGACCCACTCGCCACTCCAACCGCCTCTACAACCTCGAGGCGCGCCGCCACCGGACCCAAGACCCAGATCAGACGAGTCCTTCCTCGCCAAATCCCCACGCATCACCTCAGCCTCCTGCCTCCTCGCCAATGTGTCAACCATCTACTTGCTCTCGCTGTCGCTCGCGGGAGCATCCGGCGTCGCCTTCACAGGTGCAGCAGGCGGGTCAGCCTTTACTACATCGAGGAAGTTACGGCCGCCCCATGCACCAGCCTTAGGCAGCGTCTCATCAACCGCCGGGGCAGCAGCCGTCTTCGGCGCGCTCTCCGCGGTCTTAGAAGCCTTCTTAGCCGCGGCAGGCTTTTTCTCTTCCTTGGCAGTAGTCTTCGGGGCAGTCTTCGGAGCAGGCTGCTTCTTGGGCTCAGAAGCCGGAGCCGGGGTTCCGTTAATCACAGCCGCAGCGTAGCCAATGACCTTAGCCGGAACAATGGTAGTTTTAGCTGATGCAGGCGCGGCGGCAGTAGGCTTCGCCGAACCGGTCTCAGCAGAAGCAGGGGTGGTATCCGCCTTCTGCTTGCGCTGCTCGCGAGCCTCCTTCGTGTAGTCTTCACCATACATCATGCTTTCGTAGTCAATAGATCCCACTGAGTCGCTGCGAATTGGCCGTCCCTGGCGCATAGCGTCACGAGCCTGCTCAATACTGTACGTGCGCTGGTTGCGCAACAGGTCCGGGTGAGCCTCCGCCGTCAGCGCTGCCGGGTGCACAGCATAGTCCATCTTACCCTCCGGCAGCATGCAATCGTTCTCGTCCATGTTCTTAACGATTTCCATAATGTCCTCGTGAGCGTACTTGTAGGTGATCACATTTGACATCTCAGTCTGCTCCTGAGCCGTAGGCAGAGGAGGGAAGTTCGCCGAGTTCAGGACAGGCTGACGTTCGGCAGGTGCGGCCGCAGCGGACTTCTTGCCGTTGCTGCTTCCGTTCGCCTGCTGCTGAGCTGTAGCCTTAGAGCGTTTGTCTTTGTTCTTACGGGATCCACTCGCTCCCCGCTGCTCGAAGCTTCCGCTCTTGGCACGAGCATCCTTCTGAGCGCCAGCGCCATTTGCCCGGTTCTGACGGCCCTGGCCACGGCCAGCGGCAGCGCCGCCGCGCTGGTTGTTGCCGGCATACCGGTTGTTCTCGGCGCCGTTGTGCTGGCCCGCGCGCGGGTTCACTGTGTTGTACTGGACGCCGTAGTTGTCGTAGTAGCCCATGTTGGGCGAGGCGTAGTAGCCGCGGCCGCCGTAGGGCGCGCCGACGCTGGGGGCGATGGTGTTCTCCGCCGGCTGTGTGGGGTAGAAGGACTTGAGCACGTTCTCGGATTTGAGGCGCGCCTTGATGGCGGCGCCGTTGAACGTCTTGCTGCGCAGCGCCAGCAGCGTGCTGGCGGCCTCGGCCTCCGTGTGCATGGTGACGAACCACGTGTCGCCCACGTCGCTGCGCACGCTGGCGACCTTGCCGCAGCCGTCGAAAATGGCCTCCACGTCCTCCGGCTTGGTGGACGACGGGATCTCGCGCAGGATGATGGTGGTGCGCTCCGACTTGATGTTGGGCTTGATGGCGTCCTTGGTCGCGTTCAGCGAGCAGACCTGCGGCAGCAGCAACAACCCGTGAGCTCCTCACCCGTCGCCGGCAGCGCGGCGCCAGAGCACGCACCGTCGAGTCCTGCACGGCCTCCACCAGCAGCGCCGTGTTGTCCGTGAGCTGCTTGATCTTGGAGAAGTTGACGATGACCTCCACGGGCACGTACCTGGGTGTGCAGCAAGAGAGAGAGAGAGAGAGAGAGGGCGTTAAGAGCTGCTGCAGCCACCTTGCATCACTAACCGGGGGGAAAGCTCCTACATCTGCGAGTTCATCTGCGAGACGAGGTACGCGTCGTTGGCCAAGTTGGCGCGCGAGAAGTAGAACTCCACCTGGCGCTTGATCGCGTCCTTGAGCTCCGCTCCCTCTGCAGTGGAATCAAAAAGCACGCGAGTTAGAGCACGCGCGCGCGCGTATTCCTAACGGGGGGGGAGGACGCACGCACCGGGAGCTGCGGTCTGCTGCACGCTCATCGCTCGAGTCTTTGGGTCGGTTTCTGCGGCCTGCGCGCCACTCGGCTGCTGGTCTCTTGCTGAGTGCCAGCAGCTGTACGAACGGATGGATGGCGCCGACGGTTTGGGCAGGGATCGCACTTAGGGGGATGGAAGACGGTACCTTGTGTACATACCGGTACCACACACGTGTATTACGGGATGGGCGTTTACTACGGATACACACATGTACACGTCGTACGTGGTATACGGAGCGGTGGCGAGCTTGACTCCCGTGTGTACGGAGGTGTGCTCTTGTTGCCGTGTTTTAAACTAGAGGTCGGCCACGAGGTCGATGATCTTGGAGGCGAGCGCGACCTGGTCCTCGAACACGACGTTGCGGAACTCGGGCACGTGCACGAACAGCGCCAGGTGCTGCGCAGAACAAACGCAGTCAGCAGCTGAGGACTAGAATCGGGTGGAATATACATGGAGACGGCTGCAACTCACCTCGGGGTGGCCCTTGTCTGCCTGGCGCTTGACCCAGACGAGGGACTGGTAGTACACGTAGTTGCAGATGTAGCGGCCCGGATCGGTCGACAGCTCGACCCGCGGGTGAACGGCCTGCAGCGTCGGCAGCAAGTCCGCCAGCGGCACCTGCGTCGTGATCTCGGCCGGCTCGCCCTCGTGGATGACCTCGTTATTGGCGACGTAGCCACGCTCGTCCGGGATCCTGAAGTCCGCCACGTTGTACCCCACCTGCTCCAGCAAGAGCGTGCGCGTGATGGCGCTCACGCCGAAGTGCAGGAAGATGCTCGGCCGTCCGCGCTCCTGCAAACAGCGTAGCAGCAGCAGCAAATGCAAGTCGGCATCACTGCATCCAACAGGTGCACCCAACAGCAACAAGCAGCGCACCTCCGCCCTGGCATACATCTCGCCGAGTACCTCGACGCACGCTGCAACACCGCAATCACCAGCGCGTCAGCAGTCCTCCCCCATTGTCTGCAGCATTGCATAGCCCCCCCCCATCTATATATCTCGACTCACTCTCCGCAGCCACCTCGAGCACGTGGGCCTCCGTCACCTTGGGGTGCCCCGCCAGCTTCTGGGCCAGGAACGTCGTGGGGTTCTCCAGGATGTCGCCGAACTTGCCGAAGCCGGTCACGTACACGTCGCGCTTCTGCGAGGCGCTGGCCTCGCTTGCCACTGCATTAGTCGAGTTGCCGCTGGCTGCCGCGGCGTCGGGCTGCGAGTTGGCCACCATTGTACGTGTCCGGGAGAGTTCAGGAATGATACACAAGGTTGCTGAGGACGAGGAGCCATACTCGCGCACAGTGGAAAATAGCGGATACTCAGGCCAAGTCAAATCTCGGTGCTCGCGCCGAGTCATCAAGTCGCGTCGCAACATCAACAAGTTGAAGTGCGTGGAACTGATCCAGCTGTCCGCAAAGTTTGAGGGTCAAATGGCATTTTACCGGTACTTATCGGTTAGGAGCTCGACGTTTACTTATCGGTCAGAAGCTGGAAGTTGTAGCGCGGACTGTTGTTGGCGTCGGGGTTGGAGCTGGCACTGGGGCTCTCTTCAGAGTCGTCTTGGTCGTCGGAGCTGAGGCTGGAGACGTCGGGGTCGAAGTACGTGGCGTTGATCGCGTCCAGGTCAATGTACACGCCGTCCGGCGTGAGCGTGATGTTGTCCTCGAAGTGATGGTCCACCAGGATGTCGCACGCGTGGTAGGCCTTCCGGGCGATCATGGTCTCGCTGATGGTCTTGTCCAGCCCCGTGAACAGCACCACGAAGAAGTGGTCGCCGGACAGCAGGTCGTCCGTTGACAAATGGTAGAGCGGCGAGCTCTCATCGATGATATGGGTCAGCGTGTTGCACAAGTTGATGATCGGCCAGATGTTGCGGACCTGGAACACAGTGATGACGCGGAGTGAGCTGGTGCGATAGTCTGTTGGTTGGTATCCTCATGTCCATACCAGTTGCAACTCGTGAGTCTCCCTACGACCAAAATTGCGATTGAGCATCACAATACTCATTCTTAAAGGAACAGTATTCAGTAGCATGTCAGCCCTACAACTCACTGCGTCAATGTTGCTCATCAACGACCCACCTGAAGAATCCTTCAACAAGTACCCCGTATTTTCGGTTGTTGGCAGCGCGGAACATGACTGCTCGATGCGAGTGGAACGATGTGAGCAAAAGAACGTCACTGTAAGCCAACGTTGATGCCTTTGGAATTGAGAATTTTGCCCACGTTACGCCTGTGCAAGTGCCCACATGTAAATTATTAAGAGGCAACCAGCACAAGAATGTACTTCAACGTACCTGCCAGCAGAGTGGAAACAAATAGACCTGAGAAGACTAACAGGAAAACGAAGAAGTTGGCGATATCACTGTCTTGCCTAGGACTCAGAGACCCGTATCCAACTGTTGATATTGTTTGGACACAGAAGAAGAATACCATGTTGTATTTGCTTGAAAAGTTGATCTGCGTGTGTTGCTCTAACGGTTCGTGTACCTGTTGTGGCCAGATTACACAGTCAATCGATACACACGATAGCTCCTCCCCACAATCACCCCCCAACGCACCGAAATTGTAAGCAACAACGCAATCACAGCGACCACAGTCAAATAGGCGGCTACAAGCGATATGAGTAGACTCGGCCAAGAGGCCATCAGAGCTTGCTGATACACCCCATTCAACAACAAAAATCGTGAATGGTTCCTGACGCGTACTCTTCGTTGCAACAGGCTCATTGGACGAGCCTCAAGATTGCCAGTTAAGTGATGATCATGGTCTTCATATGAAAAAGCAGAACGGGAAGATTGGCAGCTTTGTGCTCGAGCAGCTTGACTATCGATGACCTCGTCGCCTTTTTTATCCGCGTTGTTTGGGGTCAAGCTAGAATTTGACATCGAGCCGATGCTTGCAAGGCTTTCGTTACTTCTCTTGATGGTATCTCCTACGTCATAATCATCGCTGAGCTCCCAGCCACTACCATTTTCTAATTTGAGTGGTATGGTATCTTTCGTTTCCAAGCCCTTCGAGTACCGTTGGCTGCAGTGCCCAACACGTTCATCCGTCACTTTGGATGAACATATGCTCTCTTGTATCAACGAACTTGCGATATCGATACTGACAGGGGCCCCATTGCCACCGCCATTAGGACTTGAAATTACCGCTGATATTTTGTTCAGATCAAGCTCGATAAATTCGTGGCGACTGTCCCAATCTAGCATTGGAATAAACTTGGAATTCCATCTCATCGCTTCATGGCCGTATTCGTGTTTCTTGTGCACCATATCATGGAGGTTTTCGTCCAGACCAGACACAAAAAGGATTAGAACGAAGTCAGCATGCGTTATATCATCTACCGTTTGATTGAAGAAAGGGCTGTTGGAGCTAATGGTGTGGACCAACTCAATTTCCAATCTGATGATACAAATACGTTTCATATAAGTACCTGCACACGAGTTCAAAGATCATCTGACATACCTCAGCGAAACAAGACGCGCTGTCTTCAATTTCAAGTCATAGTAGCATAATCTCTTCTCTCCATGCCTTCCAGTCTTCACCAAACCCAAGCATCATGTTAATTCTGACAGCAATTTCAGCAATAAGTTTAGTTAAGTAGAAACTTTACCTCAACACGCATTAGGATGAGCTTGAAGTTCACATCGATTATATCACCTTTGCTGGCAAGGTCACGACGAGTTTCGTTGGCCACACGAAAACGCATCTCCATCTTTCTTTCTCTATGAGAAATAGTGAATACCTACACAAGGAGTTTGATTAAATCTCAATAGCACGAGGAAAACGCAGTTTTCTTCTTACGTCGCTTAGAGCAATGTTAGGGTGGGGTCGCGCAAACTTCACAAACACAACCCCTGTCAAGAAGGAAGTGAGTAGCATGGACACGAAAGATTCGATCACAGCGATCCAGCGGGAGCAAGTGTTTGCCGGATAAAGATCTCCGTATCCTGTTGATACATAAAGCGAATCAGCGTGGGACTAAAGCTCAGGGGCCTGGTCGGTCATACCAATGCTTGACAGTGTTTGCAGACTCAAATTGAAGTAGTTCCTCTTGCCACCTGCGCTTTCTTGGTTCAATCTGCATGTAACTACCGTGTCAGCTTACGTATGCTCTACGAACAGCAAATACCGAGACTACTGGGGTAACCGTTGCAAGTTCTTACATGCAACCACGTACCCATGGCAAGCACCAAACAATAGGGCGAAGACCCCAACAATGCCAACATAAACTGCGACGAACACACAAAGTAGCGGAATCCAGCCCAACGAAACTAAATGATACAGGCTGCCTATAGCAGCAACAGCCAATCTATCCCTCAGTCCATCAACCCGTCAGCGAGCACCACCATACATACCTGGAAATCGAATCTGAGTCCAATGCTTGGACTTGATCACGGGCAAATCAGGACGAAGCAACCGCTTGCCCGACCGTACGGCTTCGTGGTCGAATGTTGTGCCCTGCCACACGTCGAAATCGCAGATACCTGTGCTGTTTTCACGAGAGACGCATGGGCAGGGACCTTCTTCTGTGCGCAGAGGGCCGAATCGTTGACCGGGAGCGCTACGATTCTTGGTAGGTGGCGGCATCTACGTCATAAGAGTGGGTATTATTGACAAATGCTGAAAAAGGCCCGAGACAAGTGCTAACGGTTTGATGTGCAAAATGATACAACGCCCCCCCCCCCACACACACGATAAGGAAAATAGCCTGATCGAAAACCGAATTCGTAGAAGCAAGCGATGTTGGCAGGTATTACTCTAAAGCAGAGCTCTCGATGGCCATCAGCCTAGGGCGTAACAGTTCTGCGCAGCTTGGCAACAACAGGCACAACGTAGCCCGAGACCCCGAGCGTCACTGGGTAGAACGCTGAGCTGAATACAACGGCCGCAGCGTAGGACCCAAGAGCCTGGCCCACTTCATCCACACCCAAGGCGGCGAGGATCGGCATGACGTCCACCCCCTGCTTGACGAGCGCGTACAGCGCGCAGACGACGCCGACGCCAGCAAGACGCGACCCCATCATGTAGGCGGCGCCGTAGTTGTCGATCACCTCCCTGGCCTTGTTCATGGTCTTGGCCACGATGCCGGAGCTGGCGATGGTCGACGATGCCGAGGCACTGGCTCGACTGCAGCAGCACAGACACGTCAGCAACAGCAGCGCGAGCCAAACCAGCAGAGCAGCAAGCCGCGACGCACTCTGGCAACGCCCCCGTCAAGTCCGAGAGCCGCACTCTGGAGAAGGCCGGGAAGACCCTCGCGACGCCCGCGGCCACGGCCAAGTCCAGCGGCAGGCGGAAGCGCCGGAACGGGCGGCTGGCGGCGAAGGCCAGCGCGAACTCGGGCGAGAACTCGGCGCCCGCCAGCGACAGCACGCCGTACCTGCGCCACAGCGACGAGCAGTGACACACACGCGTCAAGTCGCGTCCGAGGGGCCGAGCACGCGAGCGCTCGGGACGTACGTGGCGCCGATGCTGCCGATGTCCGAGGCGAAGAGCACGGCCAGCGTCTCGCCCGGGTGCTTCTTGATGGACGCGTTCAGCCTGTGCACCACGCGGTCCAGGAACGGCGTCTCGGGCTCGTTGCCAGCGGACGAGGACGAGCCCGCGCAGCGAGCCGCGACGGCGCCCAGACGCGGGCGGCTGCTGCGCGCGACGGTCAGCAGGCCGAGGCCGCCGCGCGCGCGCGGGGCCAGCAGCCGCGGCGTCAGGAGCGACGTGGAGCACGCGGCGCCGAGCATCGGAAGTGCTGACGTCAGTGCGTGCCTCCCCCCTCTTGCAGGTATGGGATGTAACAGGATATCAAGTACCAGGGTGCAGAGGTTGTGGGACGGTTCACATTCGAACCACCTTGTCAAAGGTTGAAGTCTGTGATGGCGCACATTAGTCAAGTTTTAGATGTCCTTACAGCGCAGAGGGATCGAAAATGACCAGGCCCCAGATCGCACCTTCATCGTTCCCAGTCTCGAATTTGCCTCGTCAACACAAAGTCGTTGCTCGTCGTTGTCGTGCCGCTTTCTAGCTTGAAATGGCCTTCAAGGAGGACTTCAAGAACGGGAGATGGCCCTTTGGTGGAGAAGGACAGTCTGACACGGTTCCGATCCCGAAGGGAGATGTGTGCGTCAAGATTAGCGAAATGCTGGCATCTGCCGACGAGCACGTGGGGGAGTACTCGTTTGGCGGTCTAGCCGATACTCTGCCTGCTGCACCCGGCCTTTTTGTTGATGGTGTTGGGACTATTTCGTTGCCGCTTCACCCAGCTCAAGCAGAGAAGTTAATCGAGAAGTGCGAGAAGTCTCGGTTCGGATATAGCACGGTCACGAAGCTGGATGAGAGCGTCAGGAAGAGTTGGCAACTAACTCCAGACCAAGTGGAGATCAAAAATCCGAGATGGCGAACTGGGATCGAGAAGTTGACTGACATGATTGCTAGTCGGCTCGGGTACAAAGGTATCTTTCTCCAGTGTATGCTGTATAAGCTGCTCGTGTACGGAGAAGGTGGGCACTTCCTCAAACACCAAGATACCGAAAAGGAAGACGGCATGATTGCCACGCTAGTGGTTCAACCACCGAGCACCCACAGAGGTGGCGATTTAATTGTGTATTGGGGTGGAAATGTTGAGCACCGCCATGAATTTGGGAAGAAAGATGGCACCGCACCGTTCTTCTGTCACTATGCCGTGCACTACGCGGATGCGGAGCATGCTTTGGAAAAGGTAACGAAGGGATTTCGACTCGCTTTGGTCTATTCCATTTGCCTCCCAGCGTCGGTACGCCATCTCAAACGAGATTCAGATCAGACGCTGGGTGTTGATCTTACCGATGTAATTAGTTCAATGGAGCCAGAACATGAGTCGTTTGCGCTGCTGCTTTCTCACGAATATACCAAGAAAAATATTGCAGATTTAGGGTCTGGTGCGCTAAAAGGTATCGATCGTGCAAGATTCCGAGCGCTTGAAGAAGCAAACACTGCAGTGTCCGCTGACAAGAAACTTCGGTTCTATATCGCTAAGTTATGTGTCAAGGTGTGCAACCGCCTCAACGAGGAAGGTTGGGAAAGCTGTGGTTATGAGCAAGCCCTTCATTGGTACACAACGAGTGGTGAAGATCTTGGACGCTGCAAAGACGAAAACGCCAAAGTGAAACTGAATTTTCTGAACCCTGGACAAGAAACCTTGATGCAACTTTGGAGAGACTACGGAGTATTCCCGATTTGCAATCGTTGCGTGGGAGGCTTACCGCCACCTAGAGAACGTCCTCAACCTCATGTCTCCAGAGCTTGCAGTTGAGGAATTACTGACCCGCAGACCAGTTGATGCTGTAACACTACAAACATTTCTGGACGAGGTATGTGCACGCTATAGATTGGGCCCTCGCCATGGAGTCACAATTTCAGTGAGATTCTCTCGACCGTTTTGCGAGCTACTGGTGGATGCTGGCGATGTGGACTTGACCGAGCAGTTCCTAACCGAATATTGCCCTGAGTTAAGGAAGTTTGAGCGAAACAATGATCCCGGCAATTGTCAAAATCACTAATGCATTTGCTTGGAGTTATGTTGATACTGGACTCCTCTACGTTTTAGGGACTCCAACCGACGAGCTCCAGCTTTACGAGACACCTGGAGACTCAGCGACGGAGCTGCTGCTGCAAGTGGCAGAATTGGTGGAGAGTGAAGAAGCCCAACAAGCCCTACTCAAAGAGGCCTCCACGAAAGAATTGGCGTTGCATACGGTCAAGATGGTCGACATATTTTGGAAGCGTATCATAGTTCCGGGGGATGCTCAAACGTTTAAGCAAATGGCCGACAAAATTGAGAATGTGAATCCGCGGGAGCTGGGTCCCTTTGTCGAAGTTTTTTCGAAGTACATCGACAATCATGATACTGACAAATCAGCTGTGCTTGAAACAAGTGCTGCTAGGCGAATGGACTGGTTGGAAGGTGAAATCAAGAGACTTGAGCAGGTCGACAAGACGTTCTCGTGGAAAATGCCTTTCGCAGATGACTGGGACCCAGCCATCGACCCATTTTTACGAGGTCCCGAGGAATCGATGACTACAGAAGGGGTGCCGAAATTCAATAATTTACGCGATGCGAAGAAATTTGCTCGCAAGAGTAATTGGTCCCAGTGCGAGGCATCGTTCAAGATGGAGGCCGGCGAAACCAACGTACCATTCGTTACAATTACGAAGACGCGCAAGTGGTACGACGACACCCAAATCAAGCTGGCCCGATACGAGGAAGAGTTGGCACAGCTGTCTGAGCGCTTTCGTCTAAAGAAGTATCGAAGCGACAAGAGCCAGGGGGGGGGGCAATGCGGACAGGCGCTGCCGGTAATCAAGAGTAGCGGCCCAGTGGGTTGAGAAGACGAGTTTCCCGACCCAATACTCCTATCGGCGTCGGTTCTCCTAGCCGGCATCTCGGACCTGCCAACCAGAGCGAATAATAAGAAAATCGGAATCCACTCCGCTGCTACATTTCTGTCGTTAAGCTTCGTTAATAAGAAACGGATGGCGGGACCCCGGGGTCCCGCATAAAATACCGTTCGGATGAGGATTTATTTATTTATTTTTCGGTATGGCATGACCACTTAGCGTCCTTGTAAACAGCGCCAACCATGCCATATCGAGCCTCATGGGCAGGGTTCGATAGTAATCTACTCGTTATTAGCGTTAGTACTAATAGTAGTCATAAGCTATTAGTACTAACAGTATTAGTGAAAGGGCTGGCATTAGACCCAAGCCAGTGAAACGGCCTTGTGAGTAACGATCCGATTAGACAGGGTTGGGTAGTTACATACTTCTCTGGCCCACTTCAAAATGACGGTTCCCGTATTTCCGACGTAGCTGCTCACTGGCAGCTCCAAATCCAGAACCAAAGGCATCATTGAAAAGCCCATCACACAGACAACACACCAGTATTTTTATCTGCTTGGAAGTGTTGTTTTGAAGGAGAGGCTGGCTCTCAAAATGGCTCTGTCCATACAGCATTTAGGTTTTTTGTCGCAGCAGCATCAATTTTTAGAGATAATTACTCGGACTTTTAAGACTCGCGCTTCGTAGACTTACGAACGACGTGCTACAGTTTAGCAGCTCTAAACAGTGCAAGTGACCTTCAAATTAGCTTTGTATATATCGATTTTTTTTCGATCGACCACACATTATTTACCAATTAGCGTTAGAGTCAGTTTTACACAAAAAGTTAGTAGGATCTAATCATTGAATTAACACTAAAGTACCAGTTTGCTGTACCCTTTCATGACCACCTCCTCAGAGACCTTAACGGACAGAGGCATGCGTCCGTTAGCAGCAACGTGCTCGCCGACATGTAGTTCACGCGTGACACAGCACGTCGGATCACTCCATCAGCAAGATGACGCTGCAGTGTCGACCGAGGGTGCCGGTGGCTTCAGAAAGGGATCTCTGAGTCTGGCGCTGGCAAAGAGGAACGGCCTGTACACGCTCCGCTACTTCCTCTGGTGAAAGGTT
The DNA here is from genome assembly GCA_030267785.1 of Phytophthora fragariaefolia. NCBI lineage: Eukaryota > Oomycota > Peronosporomycetes > Peronosporales > Peronosporaceae > Phytophthora > Phytophthora fragariaefolia. The sequence goes on along the minus strand of BSXT01002521.1, from coordinate 1,483 downwards.
CCGTCCTCGCCTTGGATACGAGCGCTGAGGAGCTGCTAGTGCATTGACGTAGGTCCGCGTTGCCCATAGCTTTTTGATGCTGTTTCGACAGAGGTCAAAGGACACCATGGCCGCCGTAACAGCACCACGAAGCAGACGGCAGCCGATGCTGCGCTGTGCGAGGAAAATGATGGCCCGCAAGCGCACGTCGGGGGGGTATATCGACTTGTCCTTTCGCGCGAGGCATTGTGGCGATTGGTTTGTGCTGGTTGGGTAAAGTGAACTAGGAGTGAATTGGCTGTCCACATCCAACGATTTACGGTTTAGTTGAGACAAGCCTACAAACGCTTTTTAGCCAATAGTGCTCATGTCTTCAGTTTTTGATTAACCTCAATCGTCATTTTGAAGTGGGCCAGAGAAGTATGTGTTGTGCAGCTGTCATTTTTAAAAGGGAACTGAAAATGGACAGTGAGAGCAGTAGCTCGGAGGACGAAGCGCTGGTGGTCGTCGCGCTCCTTGCTGGCGAGGCAAAAGGTGCACCACCTTGCCGGTTCAACTTCACTCGACCATCGACAGATTCTGTGTGGCGTGACAAGTTTCGTTTTGAAAAGGACGATATTTTACAGCTTGTCGAGTACTTCAGCCTAGAAGACCCATTTCCAACAACCCAACGGTACAGCACCTCAGCTCTCGAAGCTCTCTCTATTTTCCTGCGACGTATGGCATACCCTGCCCGTCTGAGTGATTTAGATAACCTATTTGGTCGCGACACTACTGCAATCTCGTCCATTTCTAATGCGGTTTTAGACATTCTCTACGACAAATTTCACGGCTGGTTGCAATTCGATTACAAGCGACTCACTACTGCCACGCTGTCAGCCTACGCTAGTGCAATTCATGCCAAAGGAGCACCTTTAGAAACGTGCGTGGGTTTTATTGATGGCACAGTTAGAGGGACATGTCGCCCCAACAAGAACCAGCGCTATATGTTCAATGGTCACAAGGTATATCTGCACTACTTTCAAAAAGCTAACTATCAACTAACCTATGCTACAATTGTTGCTTTACAGCGAAAACATGCACTTAAATATCAATCAGTGATTGCTCCTGACGGCATTATGATTCATCTTAGGGTCCTTTTGCTGGGACCCTCCACGATGCTTTCATCCTCTATGAGAGCAAGCTACTTGACGTAGCAGCTCCTTGTCTTAGTGCCAACGGCAAGCACTTCGTGCTTTACGGAGACCCAGCATACGGGCAGCAGGAGCACATTATTGCTCCTTTTAAAGGAGCAAGCCTGTCAGAAGATGAGCAAGGGTTTAACAAGCGCATGAGTGCCGTCAGAGTCAGCGTAGAATGGGGCTTTGGTAAGATTGTTCGTTATTGGGCGTTCATCGATTTTTCGAAAAATCAGAAGGTTTATCTACAGCGTTTGGGAAAGATGTATGCTGTTGGCGCTTTCTTGACAAACGTGCACACCTGTATACACGGTAGTCAAACTTCG
>BSXT01002520.1:0-15993 GCA_030267785.1 Phytophthora fragariaefolia | reverse complement strand
AATGGTACCCTTCGTAGCTCAGTCCAGCGCTCGCTTCGCCTAGCAAAACACTTGTGTAAATGGAGATATACTACTACCGCAATCCTGCAAAATAGCGGTCTAGGTTATTATTCTCGCTTTCAGCCTTCCATTTGCCTCTGTAAACGAGCAACTCATGCAGGCTTCATGGGTCGGCTATTTCCCATTGATCTATGCTACATCAGTACATGATCTGTCTCTGCACCAGTGAGTGAGCAAATCCCGACTAGAATCTTGTACTATCTCTGGCGGGTACATGCGTAAACTCAGGTCCAGATTAGGCGGGGACTCCTGTACAATAATACCTAGCTCGACTGCGAAGCCGCAATGCCTATGGACCTATGGATACCGTGTGGATCGTGCTACATATGACTGCTAGACGTACACTATACTACGTGTGGTCAGCCTTCCGGAAATGGTCAACTGCTACATGTACTATAGCATCTTTCACATGTAAGCTGTCCACCTGGGTTCATATGTCGCTGCAGATGCCGTCACGCTGTTATTAGTGGAGGGGATGTTTGTTTTTCGAGTTCTGGCAAACATGTCAATTTGTTGACCTTGTCAGTCAGCAAGATGAAGACGGCGCTGTAAAAGTGCAAGCAGGATGCAGTCAACACGGCATGCAAAGTGCAAACAGGCTGCCCTCGCGCCAATCCTCAGCGGCCCTGTATCTCTCGATCGCCGGCTCGATGGCGACCGGACATGCAAGCCACCCAGTCCAATCAACCGGGTGCCTTGCAAGTCCGGCGACCGTCGATGGCTTCGAACGAGGCGAGTCGAGCGCGACGCCGCGACGTGGAAATTTGGGGACATGATTGCTGCTCCCAGCAGGCCACGAGCCACGAAGCGCGGACCACGGTGGACTCGCAGCTTGGAGTTTGCTCTATGGTAGCCGCCGCAACCACCGTCCGTCCTCTGGTTCTGTCGTCTTGCGCGGCAAAGCATCGACGATGGAGAAAGAGCGGTAGCGTTAGGTGATCGTAAGTTTTTGCCGGCGGCGGGCATGCCCTGCAGTGCAATGTGTGTGTGCATGTCAGTGAGTTGTGTACGGACGATTTTTTTCTTGAAGGGCAAACCTACCACTGACCCCCTCGCCAAGCGGAGCGACGCATGGCGAACTTGACCTCTGCAACCGAACACAACGCCCGACTCAAAGATACTGTTGGTACACGTTCATTTCATTGTTCGTCCACGACTGCGTCTATGCTGCGCTGCTCGTTCTACACAAACACGCGGCGTCGAGAGCGTCAAGAGGCACGCCGCGTCCGGTTTATCTGCCGACGTTCACTCGTTCGCTTTCTCCTGGATCATCCCTTTGGTCTGCTGTGCGTGGAGGTTCAGGTGCAGTTGCACCTGGTTGATGAGCTCGGTGAACGTCGAGCACTCGAAGGTGAGAAAGAAGAAGGTCAGGACGTATTCGGTCACGCTGATCATCCCGAAGAGCAGCACTGCGACCCAGGCCCAGTTCGAAACCACAATCGACATCATGTGAGTCATGAACACCGCCAGCGCTGCCACGAAGAATGCCACAGAGCGCCACAGTCGCGTGTGTCGGGCTGATATTGCCTCGTTACGGCCAACGCAGAGCATGTTCTGCACTTCCTGTAGGCACGCGGCATCCGCGGCGGCTTTATCTTCATCACTCTGCTGAGGGTCATTCTCGTCGCAGTGTGAGCACGTCGTCGTCGGGCAGGAGCGCTCCGCTGCCCTCGTCGCATTCGGAGACACTGCTTCGTCCGTGGACACGACGTCGTAGCCCTCCTGCTGCTCGCAGACGTGTGGCCTGGGCTCGCTGAAGACGAACTCTGCCATGACGCCGAAGTGGTCGGACAGCGGCGTCTTCTCTCCGTGTGCATCGGTGAAAAATCCCTTGAAGATGCTGCTTTTCACCAGGTGCCAGTCCGACTCGCCCTTGGGCTGCTTGTCGATCTTGTACATGACGTAGTCCATCCGCATGGGGTGTTCTCCGTGCGAGTACTTGTTGTCCGGCGACGCGAACGTCAATCCGTCCTCGTCGTTCGTGTCTGTATACGCGTCTCTCAAGTTCAGCAGCTGCCTCGGCACCTTGAGCTCGAGGCAGTCCGGGGACGAGTTGAAGTCTCCGCACACGACCGTGAGCTTGTTCCTGTTGGTGGCGGAGATAAACTGCGTGAGCTCGTAGCTCTGGCCCGTGCGGTGCCACTGGTAGAAGTCGCCGGGTCCAGGTTTGCCTCCTGCGTTGTAGTTGGCCAGCAGGTGGGTCACGTACACGTCGATCTGGCCGGCGGGGGTCTCGACCCGCAGCAGGCCGACACCCTTGTTGGCGACGAAGTCTGACTCGTGCAGCGCGTAGGGCCGGCCGCTGAGGCTGAACGAGTGGTAGAGCGCGCTGGAGATGGGGAACTTGGACAGCACGAGCAGCCCCGTGCCGAACGAGTCGGCCCCCATGGGGAAGGGGAAGCCCACGGCCGGGTTGAAGTAGTGGTAGTAGTGGAAGCCGCTCTGCTGCGCCTTGGCGATCACGAGGTTGCGCTCGCGCAGGTGCCAGATCTCCTGCAGCACCACGAGCTCATAGTCGCTCGAGATGGCGCTGGCGATCTCCGCCGCGCGCTCCGTGCACTTGGGGGCGACCGGGAGGCCTGCGGGTAGAGCGAGAGGGGAGAACGCGGGTAGAGCGTCAATTGCTAACGTTTCTATCACTTTTTTCTAACGAGATAGAAACGACGTACCCCAGGCGTTGAGGCTCAGCACGCGCAGCCGCACGAGCTGCGCGTCCTGCGCCGTCCAGCGCGGCCAGGCGGCGCGCGAGGGCGCGGGACACGCCACGGGCTCCAGGTTGAACACCTCCAGCAGCACACGCTGGCGGATGCGCTCCACGACGTGCTCCTCCATGGATAGAAACGTTAGAAACGACTTGCGACTTCCGCCCCTGAGCTCCAGATCCGTAGTGGCGTTTCCAGGGTCTGAGAATGGGGCATGGCAGTCGCCCAATCAGCGCGCGTATACATAGTGTACAGTATTAATAATACATTACATATGTAGCGCGCAGTGCAGTGCAATAATCTTTTTGTGCCGTTGTGTGGTCGCCGAGTTGTGGGCTCTGGATTTTGCGTCGTGCTCTCGGCGGTGCAAATTCGACGCGTGTACGGTACTGTACTTTGAAACTCTTGCGGTTGTGCGGGCTGGATGTTGTCGGGCCATTGAGACGGTTAGGGCCGCATCTGACCAGTTCTGGGCGGCTATAGGGTTGACGTTGGTCATCGACGCTAAAGTGGGGGGCGAGTGAACGTTGTGCTGCTGCTTGCGCAGAAAAGATCGCACCTGGTTTAACATGTGCCAACCACTTCAAGTTGGAGCGGAAGTTTAACAGATTGAGCCTTTTATCCGTCCTATGGGCAAGACACGTTCATGCTGCAGCGTCTTTGTGTTTCGCTCTCGCAGTTCTTTTCGCGACTCGTGTCGTGCGGGAATGCACTGAAAATGACCATGATGTGGGCTTTGGCAGCGGTTTGAAAGTATTAAATTGGCACATTGTTGAGAGAAGTTCTAATGTACAAGTGTACATCAGAATAGATTAATGTTGGATCAAGCGAGATGCAAGGAAAAGATGTGCTGATGCTTAGCGAACCGATATGAATACAGAACATACGTACTAGTACTCTAGAAGCATGAAACTCGATGAATTCTCCTGTTAAGATTGTTCTACCACTCGATGCAAACTGTTGAACAAGTATTTCGCAACACGAAGCAAGAAACTCGTTTCAAGTTTTCGTGCCAGACAAGTTAGTTGAACGACCAAAAAGTTAGTAAACAGTTTTCTCGCAATCGTAGCAGCTAATGCAGTACAAGTATGTGTAGTCCCGAGTTTCGAAGTTGCTGGAGACGTCGAGGAAACAAGTGATCCGTTTGAGAAGTCCTCGCGTTGGCCACAAGAAGCTAACGATTTCGCCCTCTATCTCGCGAGCGAGACAATCGCTACACAGTTCGACTACACTGTACATAATGGCTACTAGTTAAGGTTGATACTTCAAGTAATATATTTAAGTTTGTCAAGGAACTGCTTTGCTGGCAGGCTCCTTTATTTATGGTTAAACTGCAGTGGATGACAGGAAATGCAGAGACAGCAGCTTCCATCTTGCAGAACGATTGTTGATTCAGCTTGTGCACTTGCAACGGGGTATCATCATTATCGATTTAGTAAGACTTTTTACAAAGATTAGCATAGCACTAATCTACGCCAAAGTCCGTTTAGCAAGCCATTTTGGGCGACCAAATGGAAATACTACTACAGCACTACGTACTACTTCGAAGTACGTAGTAGTAGTTCTGTGAGTAGTATTAACATGGTTGGTATCGGGTTAGACTATCGCTGTTCTTCCGAAAGCATTTCATCACTTCATTATTTTTAGTTGAGCGGATTTGTGCTTTCACGACCGCGAAAGGCAACTTTTCTAAAAGAAAATTCACCAAAGTTTTTCATCTCAGTCTACGCCGCCATTAAAGGAGTGACTTCGATATCCATTGGACCCTTTACCGGGATTGTAAGTGAAAACTCGTACGTGAGCTTCCACGGGTCCTCGACAGTCTTGATGTCGAACTTGCTGTAAAGAGTAGCCAGAGTCAGCTTCATCTGCATCATGGCAAACTTCTGACCCATGCATGCGTGCTGACCCGAGCCGAATGGACTGAACACAAACGGAGACAGCACTCGCAACTTCCCAGTCTCAGGATCGATCATGCGCTCCGGCTTGAATTCGCTTGCGTCTTCTCCCCAAGTGTCCGTGTTACGAGCGTTGCAGTACGACGACACCATAATGGTTTGTCCCTTGCCGACGAACGTACCGTCCACCAGAGCCGTATCCCTCATAGCCTCACGAGCGATGAATCCAGTCGATGGGATCAATCGAATATTCTCTTTCATGACAGCTTCCAGGTATACGAGCTCACGAAGTTGCTCCTGGGTCGGCACCTTAATTTCGCCCGTGAGTAGTCCTGGTAACTTCTCCTTCATCTCTTCACGAATCTTCTTCAGAATCTCCGGGTAGCGGTTCATGTTAACAATAAACCAGCACATACTGTGTGCAGTCGAGTCTCGGCCAGCGAAGATGAATGTCATCACCATGTCTCGCATGATCGTGGCATCATCGTCCTCAATGTGCATATCTTGGTTCTGTCGAAGCGTGCTCTCCATAAAGAGCGTGATGAGGTCTCTGGCCACCATTTTCTCGCCCTTAGCAGCGAGGTCTGCCTTCTTCTTCATCGATTGCATGATCACATCGTCAATAAAGTTGTGCAGGATTGTGGTGTTATCGCGAAAGACCTTCTCCCAACCAATGTTAAAGTATCTCTTGAGCTCCCAAAGCCAAAGAGGCGACTGAACACGGACAGCATACGCGACGGCGGTTTGGTCGAAAGCCTCCTGAAATTCGTGCTCCTCATCACGGTGAGGGCCGTCCTTGAGCGTGTCCAGCTCAAGTCCAAAGCCGATCTTGGCAATCACGTCCATGGTGAAGTGGCAGAGCTCCTGCTTGGCACTGAACGACTGGCCACGCTTGTAGTAGATGTCCAACACATCCAGGAACACTTCGAGCTTTTCACGCACAGTAGCCTCCATGACGTCCTTCATCATCTGCATGGAGAAAAGGTGGCTAGAAGTTTTGCGGTGGTAATACCACGGGTCACCATCGGCAATAATCATGCCATTTCCGAAGATATCTTCACTCATGTACTGCCCCACTGGTCCGCGAAGGAATACATCGCTTTGGGTCGAAAGAGCATCTTCAATAGTATCGGGGGACGTAAGCACGATAGTCACAGGGCGACCCGGGATCGAATACATCCACGGGCGGTGATCGAACTCAATAGATTGCTCGTTCAGCCAATCGTGGAAGCGCTCGACGTTGCCACCCGCATCGAACAAACTCTTCAGAATGGGAAGCGTGGTTTTGGGCATGGGTGGCAGCTTCACAGCATGTTTCTTGTTTTTCTTGGTGCCGTGCAGCAGCAACGACAATCCCAAACTCACGGCCACTGCAGCCGCAGCGGTCACCGCCAGGTCATTCCTGTCACCTAGCAGCTCCGAGACGGATTTCATGGCTACTCGTCAGATTTGGTACTGCGATTCCGGTGGGCTGGCGGCTGCGATCGGTGGCTGAAAAGCTCGAATGAGACACGGATGGTGAAGACGAAGAGGAATGCCGAGGCGTTGTGGGGTTGCAGCAAGTTCATACCTTGCTGGTACCGGTATTAATACATGTACCTGCAATACATACAGCACAGCAACTTGCAGCGAGGCTTCGGCGCCGCCACGTACGTGATCCATTGTATCAAGAAAAGGTCCACTACCAATCTCAAATGCAGCCATTCCCTCCACCGCCAATAAAAAATAAACAAAATCTGAGAATAATACTCAGCCTTTTTTCAAGAAAGAAATCCACGGTCGGGGCAGCACGCGCACTTGAAAATCTAATCCCGAGTTGCTTGTTCACTTGACCTATTAATACCTCCACAAATACATTGCGACCCGGGTTCACGGACCGTAGATTGTTAATGGGGTCGTATACCGGTACTCGTGCAATGCAACGTAACGTGTAAGATATTTCCTTACCGATTGTCAGCGCAGGCGAGGCAACATTTGATGTCCAATTGAATCCGTCAGTTTTCGGCGACTTTAACTATTAATAGAGAGGTTGTGCAGCCAGTGAAATGGCCTTGTGAGGCGCGATCATTTAGGTGTATGGTACTCACTGGCCAAATTGGCAAATGCAATTCACTTTAGAGCCCTCCTCACTGTCAACAGGAGATACAAGCAACGACTGGACCAAGTGGAGGCAAGAAAAGCGATGGATGACGCAGAAGGAAGCAACGCCTCGGCCCCGGACGCAAGAGAGGACGCTGCCGGCATCGTTGAAAGCGGCAATCAGCGGAGAAGAAAGAAGGCTTTTCGCTATCCGCCCTCCAGCGACGTCATTATGCTAATAGAAGCACTGAAGCACGCGCCGTGGGCTGCTGCCCATGGGGAAACACAGTCAGCGTGGGTCAGCGTTACCGGGGGAGTGAAGACTGCAATACCAACGTGCACGGCGGACGCTAGAGCATGTCGGCGCAGATTCAGCACCCTTGTCGAAGTTTTTAAGCGCGAGGAGCTGGAATCGTTGCGAGCCTCAGGTGCGGCAGAAGATTACGAAGAGAGAGAACAACTGCTTACTTAATGACTGCGTTACTTTGGTGAGTGGCTGGGTACTTTCTGCCTCCCGCACGCGTCTAACTTAATATAATACTTAAGTATTCTAGCTTGACGGACATGTGCAACAAAAGGTAGATAAGAGTGAGAAGGAGAAGCATGAAACTGAACGCCGCGAGGCTGCGTCAGCTGAAATAGTTCGTAGTGCGACGGATGGAATGCGTCGCTCTAGAGCGCGCGACTCAGACACCACCCTCAACCAATAAAATGAAACGTTCAAGTACAGATGCATTGGTCGGGCACTTAGAGGACAAGGCTTCGTCGCGAGGTAGCAGGGATTCACTGCGAGAGCAGCAGCTTCACGCCGAGAAGCGGCATCTGGAACTAGTAGAGCAGCGACTACAACAAGACCGCGAGAAAACAGACAAGATGCTAGCTATGATGTCCTCCCAAATGGGACTTATGGCTCAGCGAATCGAAAAGATCTCGAAATGATTTTGGTAGTCACTGGTTTATTCAAGCCCAATATACTGCTGTATCGTTGGGGGTGTCATCCTGAAGAAAGACGAAGTTTGACTACCATGTATACAGGTGTGCACGTTTGTCAAGAAAGCGCTAACAGCATACATCTTTCCCAAACGCTGTAGATAAACCTTCTGATTTTTCGAGATATCGATGAATGCCCAATAACGAACAATCATACCAAAGCCCCATTCTACGCTGACTCTGACGGCACTCATGCGCTTGTTAAACTCTTGCTCATCTTCTGACTGGCTTGCCCCTTTAAAAGGAGCAATAATGTGCTCCTGCTGCCCGTATGCTGGGTCTCCGTAAAGCACGAAGTGCTAGCCGTTGGCACTAAGACAAGAAGCTGCTACGTCAAGTAGCTTGCTCTCATAGAGGATGAAAGCATCGTGGCGGGTCCCAGCAAAAGGTCCACTAAGATGAATTATAATGCCGTCAGGAGTAATCACTGATTGATATTTAAGTGCATGTTTTCGCTGTAAGGTTACAATTGTAGCATAGGTTAGTTGATAGTTAGCTTTTTGAAAGGAGTGCAGATATACCTTGTGACCATTGAACATATAGCGCTGGTTCTTGTTGGGGCGACATGTCCATCTAACTGTGCCATCAATAAAACCCACGCATGTTTCTAAAGGTGCTTCTTTGGCATGAATTGCACTAGCGTAGGCTGACAGCGTGGCAGTAGTGAGTCGCTTGTAATCGAATTGCAACAAGCCGTGAAATTTGTCGTAGAGAGTGTCTAAAACCGCATTAGAAATGGACGAGATTACAGTAGTGTCGCGACCAAATAGGTCTTCTAAATCACTCAGACGGGCAGGGTATGCCATACGTCGCAGGAAAATAGAGAGAGCTTTGAGAGCTGAGATGCTGTACCATTGGGTTGTTGGAAATGGGTCTTCTAGGCTGAAGTACTCGACACGCTGTAAAATCTCGTCCTTTTCAAAACGAAACTTGTCACGCCACACAGAATCTGTCGATGGTCGAGTGAAGTTGAACCGGCAAGGTGGTGCACCTTTTTCCTCGCCAGCAAGGAGCGCGACAACCACCAGCGCTTCGTCCGCCGAGCTACTGCTCTCACTGTCCATTTTCAGTTCCCTTTTAAAAATGACAGCTGCACAACCTCTCTTAATTAACTATCCAGTAACCCTGTCTAATCGGATCGTTACTCAATAGGCCGTTTCACTGGCTTGGGCCAGCTGCACAACCTCTCTTAATAACTATCCAGTATAGTAGGATACAGTATGTTATAATAAATTAGAAAAAGCTGTTATGCTTGATGAGTTTGTAATTAAAAGATGAAGCTGCGGGCTGTGGCGGGGTGATCGGGGTTCGCGACGGGGGCGCCTCGACAACCACCCCGCCACGCTAAACTCCTCGCAAAGTTCGTTAATTGCAACCCGTTTTGCGTTACCACTCTAGGTCCTGCACCTCGACAGCCTATGCAAACTCACACGTACATGGTGTAAGTTCTCAATCAGCACAGTACGTACCTTTATGTTAGAATGAGCTTGCCCCACTTACGCTTGTACACCATCCATCTTCTAATAATGACGGCATTAAATCGCTTAAACTACTTCGCGCGGGGATCACCATCACCCACCGATAAGGCGGGACTATCTGTGCGAGCGAGCCAAGTTGAGGACTTCGGAGCCCCCGACAGAAAAACCGTTGTTACCAACAGATACATTGACAACGGCACGCTACCAATCACTACGACGATAAGGTTTTGTGGATGATTGAGAGTCTCAATTTGAGATTGTCGCGGTGTCCACCTAGTGTTGCGTATCCGGTGCATTCATGTTGCCGGCCAACAGGATATACACACAGCCCGGAAGGAACTCAAGAATCGTGATTCCCATCTGAATTAAAATGCTGTCAGTCGACATACCTACACCGATAAAACCTATTATGCAATTTATAGCTAGACTACAAGTTGGTGGAGAGGTACTTTCCACGGGTAAGACAAGTTTTTTTAAAGAGACTGACTTGCTCTTCCGACTAAAGAAAGAGCCGTTAACATGGCCGTTTGGCGAGGAGCTACTCGTCCATACTTCCGGAGCAGCGTTGTTGGTTGAAACTTAGCCGTTAAGTGAAAAGTCGATTGACATTGATCGCAAAATGTAACGGCAACTTGAGAACCAACTTTTTCGAGTGTGTCACAGGTTTGGACGATGGAATGAAGAGATCACTTGGCCTTACCACTTACGTGAACAGGTCAGTAGACAAAGTACATCGTAGGTACTGCGCAAATACAATTTAATTAACGACTCTACTTCCGATATTACTTATTACGTTGCGTGTTCTTAAGGGCCTATCTCTCAGAGCTCCGAGGGCGCCATCATAGGCATAATTGCGCAATCGAAGCAGCTGAGAACTATTAATACTAGTACATGTACTTCATACATGTACGGTGCTGACAGGGTGAGAAACTATGCTTTTGTGGCGATTTTGGAGTTTCGTGGGTGCGTTGAAAATCCAGCGTATCAACCACTTCGCGCCGGCAGCTGCTTGCTCATGTACAAGACTGGGCTTTTCGCTTTGCCGCCTCGTACTATTATTATGCCGTGCGGCAGGCAATGTTCAGCACCTCACAGCACTTGGCCACCTCCCAATTAGCCCAATTAGCCCAATTAGCCACACTTGCTGTCACCAACTTTGCCAACAAACAACGCAAACTCTGCGGACTACATGTACATACTTCGAAGTACAGTACAGTTGTAGTAAGTAATGTAGAAGTGCAAGGTCTGCTATACAGTGTACATGTGCATGAGCTGTTGCGTTACAGTGCCGTATGAGCGCTCACCACCGCCTCTGGCATCGAAGAGCTCGGCGGCAGATCACTCGATCGGACGACCCACAGCTGGGCAGAGGAGTCGGATAGGTGAACGAGTCTCCATGGTGGTGGACTCCATCCACCGCGGAGGGCAAGGGCTCCGCCGCCCAAGTCGCAGCTCAGCGCAGCAAACACCTGAGCCCGTCTAGATGCATCATGCGGCCTCTGCTTATTAGTACCAGCACGCGCTGCAATTGCCCCCTCCCCCCTCCGCTTCCACTTCCACTGACAGCCTGGACGGCACCACCCGTCCAGCACGTCGCCAGCGGTTTTTGCCCGAGACGACCGTCGCCTCTGCCTGCAGCGCCGTCAAATCGGGCAGGAGTGCCTCAGAAACAATCCGGAGCTTGACTTGGCTCATATGGCGAGTTCCGTGCACCGCAGTCAAGGAAAAGCCCCAGCGCGTACTTGTCTCGAGCGGAATCAAGTCCTGCGTCTCTTTGCGCGAAACGACCGAGCAAAGCGCCGCCACAACGCAAAACCAGCGCAGCCCCGTGCAGTGCCCCGCGCTCTGCTCTGCTCTTCCCCCCCGCGTCATGGCGCTCCGCCCCCGCGTCTCCAAGCGCGCGCGTCCGCAGACGTCGCCCGGCAGCAAGTTCGCCAGCGGCGACGAGTCCGGCGTGGCGCGCGACAACCAGCTCGAGGAGCAGGCGACGCCGCGCCGCAAGCGCGCCACGGTGGCCACCGACCTGCGCTTCCTGGAGAAGATGCCGCCGCTGCGCGACTACCAGCGCGGGCGCTTCGGGCGCCGCGGCGGCGTGGACGGCGGCGACAACGGCGGCGCGCTCTGGATGCGCGCGCTCGAGCAGTCGATGGAGGAGACGAGCTTCGTCACGCGCGAGGCGCCGACGCGCGCGGCGCTCGTGGCGCCCGTGCCGCTGCCCGCTCCCGGGCCCGCGGTCGACGGCCGCGTGGCGGTGCTGGGCGTCGGCGGCATCCCGCAGCAGGTGACGCGCGGCGGCGCGGACGAGGACGCGGTCAGGCGGCGACGGCTCTTCGCGCTGCAAGCCGCGCGCGGCGGCGGCGGCAAGGACGACGAGGCCCGCCCCGCCACCGAGGGGCTGGCCTTGTAGTGATGCAGCGCTAATGACGACCTTCACTTGCTCTCTCCATTGGTGTTGAGTCTAGGGGGCGTTAGCTGGCGGCGTTCTGGCCGGGCGCGCGGCTCACGGCGCGGCGGCGCGCCCACGTACCTGGCTGTCGGCGTCGTCGAGCTCGTCCAGCTCGTCGCTCAGGATGCGGTCCCACTTCTCCTCGGCCGACGTGGCGAGTGCCGCCGAGTGGGGGCGGCATTGCAACGGGCGAGGCGGCAGGGCCACGCTGCGGGGCGGGCTGGACGCGCGGTGGCCGCAGCCGAAAGGTGTCGGGCGCAGCAGCTTCTGGCTGCCGGCCTCGGACACCCGCGACGACGCGGACGAAGGAGATGAAGCGCAGCCCAACAGCCGAAGACGCTTCGCTTGCGGCGGCGGCGCGCTCTCCTCGTCGGTGAGCCGATCGGCGTCGTTGAGGTTGTGTGAGATGGCAGAGCCCGTGAAGCTGGACGACTCGACCTTGCAGAGCACCTCGCCTTCAAAGCCGCTGCCTTTCCCATCGCGCCGCCGGTTGCTAGGGTTGCGGACGCGCTGGACGTGGCTGCGCACGGGGCGGCTCTCGAAGGTCTTGAGGTCGTGCGAGGTCGTGCTGGAGGCGGCTGTCGACGAAGGCTCGTGCAACGCCGCCAACGGCTTGAAGTTCTCGCTCACCTTCGGGCTTCGGAAGTTCACGATGTGGTCGGAGGAGCCCAAGACGCTGTCCAGGTGGGTCCACGACGAATGCGACGACGGTCGAGGCTTTTCGAACCGGACATGGGGCGCTGGCGCTTGCGATCTTCTTGCGGCCACGATGGGGTCTTCTTGCGATGAGTTGTCACCGTAGTCTAGTGGACGTCGATGATGTAACGCAACATCCATGCCACTGCTCTCGGAAGAAGTCGACGACCTGGTTTTGCTAGAGTTTGACTTTGGGACTGCCAGGCGTTCTTCTTCTAGCATAACCGCGGCGGCAGTATCCTTCCAAACGTAGCTTTCGTGTGTGATCGGATGGATCTGACCTGAAGCGATGGACGCTACTACGTCGTCGCGGAGTTCAACATTGCCCAGAAAGTGGAGCCCCTTGTCTACTCGCGTTAGAATCTCTTTCGAGGCGTCCAGAGGACTCAGCATTTTTAGCTTCTGTTAGATTGTGCACAAGCAAACATTAGAAAACAATAAAAACTATACAATACTCGCGTCTACAAACAAGCCTGAGTACGCACCGAGTCACGAGGATCAAATACAAGTTGGTGGCGATACGTAAGAATTGCAGAGTAGTAAAGCTCCGCAAAATCCTCGGGGAGAACTGATCCCTTTTGCTTCTGGAGTGCTGCCAAGATCTATGAAGCCGTCGAGTGAGCCAATTGAATCGCATCATTCGATGCAAGCAGGTAGCCTTACCTCAGTTGGTGTCTTGTGCTGGCTCACTAGCTTGTAGGCAGTGATGATACCAACACCACTGACGGATGGGCAGTAGTCGCATCCAGCGAGAATGCAGAACTGGATAAACTGCTCAAACACAGTTCACACCCTACATCAACAGCAATTTCAACCCACCAAAACTTTAAAGCCCAACGAACCATTTCCTCCGACCACCCAATGAACGACAGGTCTTCGTTCGCGCCCAGACTCCTTCTTTTGAGCTCGCTGCCCCATCCATCGGGGCTGAACTTGAAAAGCACCGTCTTGACGCCGTAAGGAATTGCGTCCGAGTCATCTGAGATCACCACGTCCACGATCTTCTGTCTGGACAAGAATGCTAGCTGCGCATCCGCCTCGTACGGCGCAACGTAGAACGTGATGTTCATCCTCCGCAGCACCGTGATCAGCTTCATGACCATGTCATTGGTCACGGACACAGCTTTAGTGCATGCCGAGAAGACGGTTCGACTGTCTCGATCCTCATCCTTCTCCTTCATAAGCTCCTTAGCCTTAAGTTTCCATCCCGCGCGGGATCTATAGCACCACCACAGCACCTAAATTTTAGTCATCTGCAGCTACATTTTATCCTCTGCACCACCCTCCTGACCTGCCGCGGGCAATGTTCTCCAGAGCCTTTGCCGGCAGCGGGGCTCCGTCGAAAACTAGGATGGGCGTGATGTCGTGCTCCTGCAGCAGTTTGATCTGCTGGATGCTGAAGTTCAGGTACCTGTTACCGGTGCAGTTGCAGTTTTAGCGCTAATTCCATGGTGGTCGGTGCTAAAACGGAGGCTAATTCGTTGCGCACGCGTCGGTCGGCCTCCCCAGCACGATGTCCTCGGGGCAGCTGTACGCGCCCTTGTAGAGCCAACCCGAGGCGTCCACGCCCACGGTCTTCCCCGCGTACTTGGACACGTGCACCTGGTCCGTCACGCTCTTGAGGAGCGGCAGCAGCCCCGTCACGCCCATCACTAACTCGTCGCGCTTCGGGCGGGCGCTTGGAATTTAAATCTGGCGCCAAGAAGACGGACGATCACTGGCTAAAAAGAAGACGGATATCAACCAATGAGTGACGTCTCCGACTCTCTGAAGCCCAGCCAGGATTGAAATTGAACCACGTCGCAAATGAAGAGGGGACTTCTAATGGGGTAAGGGTTTGTATTTTATGTAACTCGAGACGAAGCATCTCAACATCAAAACTTGTCCTCCCTTCATGGAAAATATGCACAAATCTAGAAATTCGTCTTGCTCCGCTCGAATCAAATTGATGAATCACCCTAATATATATTGGTGGTGTCGGTGCGAGCGTTTGTTTGGTGGTTCGCTGTTGCCTTATCTCACTGTGTCGTCTGAACTAACCCGCCCACCCCTCCTCCTCTTCGTCCCCCTCCCCGCGTTACTTGCTTTCTCGCCCATTACTCCTCCCTTCGCTGCCACCAGCGCCAGGCTAGAGCTAGATCAAGATTCTAGCCGAGAGATCAGAATTGCGATGTCGCACGAGAAGCCACTCAACCCCCTCTGAGTTGACCCAGTCGACTACTTCCTTCTTCCACATGCGGATCGAGTTGCGCTTACTCGCCATGACTAAGATTGAAATCTGGGCTTATTCTAGGTGCTAAACAGATTTGCTATGAGAGCCTATTATAGGTTGAGGACGAATGCGGACGAGGTATGGTTCATTTTCTTATAAAGTATCATTAGTGGACCGGTCTTCTACTTTGAGCAGGTCTTCTATTTATTGAAACCCAAGATGAAATACGACCGGGCTTCTAATACCTATTGGTCTTGTATTCGGTGAAATCCATTAGGTGTTCGTATAGTTATGACCACTTCATACAGTGCGCGCCAAATCAATAGGACCATCGATTTGGCGCCACACTTTCGCCGATATCTCGGCTTCTACTAGGAGTTTAGAGCTACTGTTTAGATATGTTGCTCGGACGACATCTAGGTAGAACAGGCAAGTACTAACAACTGCGAATTCTAAGCCCTTGGTAGAGCCTGCATACAGATTACCGCTTTTGGCTTCCGCGACACCAGTAAGTACCATACCCGGTTTTATGCAATCCAATACAAACTTTTATATCAAAAGTTAGTACTTAGTGAGACCGCCTTTCTTCTTGATGACAGCCAAGCACCGGCGAGGCATGGACTCCACAAGCTTGAGCAAGTACTCCTGCTCGATAGAGCTCCATGCTTTATGGATAGCATCTTCCAGCCTCGCGACAGTGTGGTACTGGCGGCCATGGGCGTAGACCCGAGCCGCCATAACCAACCAGACGTTTTCAATAGGGTTGCAGTCTGGGGAGCGAGCAGGCCAAACCATGGTGTTAACTTCCTGTTCCTGCAAGAAACACGCCGTCTCGTGTGCGAAGCATGAATCGACGCGTTGTCTTGCTGAAACACAAAGTCGCACCATGGTTAAGGTGAGCAAAAGGTAGCATATACTCAGACACAGTATAAATGTAGTGACCCGAGTTTTGGCGGCCTCTCAGAACCGCCAGCTCACTCTTACCTCTAGCGCTAAACGCTCCCCAGCTCCGCCGTTCTGGCGACGCACAAATGACTGCGCAGGCTGTCTCAGGTCGCGCCAGTAGTTCTTGTAGCCATCAGGTCCGTCCAAGTTAAGCTTCTTCTCGTCTGAAAACACAGTATATTACCAAATTCCTACATGTACGTGGTTAGCAGGTTAAAACCAGTAGATTAAACACGAATATTGTGACGGGGGTCACACGCACCGTAGCGATAAGGAAACGTAACGCGCTAACCTGGGCAGACGCCGGGCGTCACTGCACTACCGTATGTAAAAGGCCTGGCCTTCCCGGTCGCTATTGGTACCCGGTACCAATCGACTTACACACTCCAAGGTTAGATATTAACTGACTATATTATAACACCCCGTTTTAGACCTCTATCTACTGCTTTCTATCTGCATAATGAATCCTTGTATATCTTGAATGACT
>BSXT01002519.1:0-23200 GCA_030267785.1 Phytophthora fragariaefolia | reverse complement strand
TTCCCGGGCGGCTGTCCCCATAATCCCAAGTGCCGTCCACACGGCCCCGACCAGATCAACTCAACATGTCCCCGCAGATCACCGGAAGAGTGCAACCCGCGCCCGCCGACGGGTACACAAGGTGAGAAGACCCTCAGCGCCCCCACGGACGATCGGAGTACCCCCTCCGTAGTCGGCAGTCTGGGCCACCTGTGTGTGAGCTTGGATCGCGTCAGCAATTTCGCTGATCCCACTCCGCCACAATACATTATGGGGGGGGCTCTGCCTCACGCCGATCAAACACACTCATAGGGTACTCTCTGCCTCAACACTCGGCCACTTCTCTCTCTTGGCCTTATCACGATGAACTCATGGTCAATGTATCTCGACTTCACTGGCAGTCATTAACTCACCGAGACCGATTATATCCAGGCCCCACAGCTATGCTAACTAGTCTTACCGTGGAAGGGCTTGAACTTTTTACCTTGTGGTGTGTGTGGGAGTCTACTCTGATTTAAAGATTCGATAATCTGAGACGCCCTATCTATCTAACCATATATCCCTTTACAAATATCAAGTGTGGTGATCTCTGCGAGCTTGTTTGGCAGTCTTCGCTTGGTCACCCTGCTGTTTCGTGGGTGCTGCGTAAATCGCGTCAGACTGGAACTCATATGGTCGATGCCTTGCAGCCGAACCCTCGTTCCTCGTTCCCCATGGAACTACGAGATTAGGGAGCTAAGAGATGACCTCGCCTCTCTAGGCTCAAATTCAATGCGGCGTGAGGTTGACATCTGCCTGCAAGCTGAGCGCTCATGTAACCACGCCTCGCAGGAGCGCAATTCCGTCTTTGTGAACTTCCGGCGGCTGTGCCTCGATCACACGATGCTGTTAGGCTGGTGGTGGCAACTAACATAGCGCTGGAGCAGACTCCCAAGCTACAGCGGCCCTTGGACAGAGGTGCCGGCGCCTCGATGACAAGTCTCTGATGAACACTCACAATGTAATCCGCCAGGACCGAGAGTATTTCAAGGCCGGTATGGCATCGGGCATGGCACAGATTCGCTGGTTGCGAGAGCATATGGAGCAATACGACCGTCAGAGGTCTGACCACAGTGGTCTTGGTCAGGCTCTGACGGCTGGATCTAGCAAGCAACGCTGCTTGGTGGACCTTGCTTCGAATATTCAAGTACGGTCCAACCGCTGCTTCTTCTGGGGCGGTTTGGCCGAAGACGAAGACTTGGCCGATGACTTGGCCGGGCGCTTGCCTTAGCCCTTGTGAAGAACCGACGTGGTTATGGAATCCTAGTCGCGCCAGAGTTAATGGCCAGGGTCGTGGGAGATGCCGACGCAGCCGCTGCTTGGCGGGAGGGTGCTGCAGGAATCGAAGCCGCTTGGCACACCTGTGTGTTTCACACTGTAACCTCGTGTGACACAAGCAAGCGGTTGAACCTGCCAGTTGCAATGAAAACCACGGGTTCTCTGACAGTTCTTCATTCTGTCACGATACCAGAACCTGAATATCTATCATGCTCAGCGATTTCCGCCAAACTCGGAATTCATGCATTAGGATACCCCGAAAAAACTGTGCCAGCCGCAGAACGTGCGTACCCATCTCGGTCTTGTATCGAAGTGAAAAATCGCCTTCTGCTGCCAAATGACGAAACAAATCCCGTGCCAACCTGCACTGTGAGAGTTCGGGTCACGAGTAATGCAGCACTCCTTTCATATCACTGACAAGCTCGCCATTGAGATATACTCGCTGCACTCCGAGGTCGTACGGCAGCGCAAGATGATACCATCGGTCAAAATCAATGCCCGTAGCCACATAATTGACAACACCGTCGAGCACAGAGCAGAACAAGTTGCAGTCTCCGTCCACCCCGACGAACGCGACGGTCAAGGCAACTTCAACTTGGTCCAAGTTGCGCGTGCTTCCGTTGCGTTGCAACATATCCGAGAAAGTCTCCACTACTGATGTGGTCCACACCGCCTCCACCTCCGGCTCGTCCCCGTCCGCTGTCACTTCCGAATTCCTCGCCGGAGGTCGGAGGGCGTCGCTAGTGCCCCTGGGGGCGCAATTTGACAAAAGATGATCGGCGACTTCGAGTACCTGCAGCAGCGCGTGGCGCTGCGCGTGGACGTGCTGCGGCGCCGCGTGGTCGGCGTGGCCGAGGTGGTGCTGGCGCCCCGCGCGCCGGAGCTGCGCGTGCTGCGCCTGCACGCGCGGCAGCTGCGCGTGCGCTCGGTGCGCGTGGACGGCGTGAGTGCCACCTTCGAGCAACTTAACTTCCTGGGCGACGTGGTGGACGAGAACTACCGCGACCTGGCCACGTTCGACCTGTTCTACCGGGGCGCCATCGTGGCCTCGAAGGAGGGGGAGCTCATCGTGGAGATCCCGCGCGACGTGCGCTTCCAGGAGGACGAGGACGACTCGGGCAACTTAAGGCCGGGCGAGGATCAACCTTTGTCGCACGACGCCGACGAAGCGGAAGTTGGCACGCACGGCGACCGCAGGGGACACAAGTTGGTGCTGGACACCTGGGACCTGGAGCGCCTGCCCAGGAGCTCCACGGGCTTCAAGCCGCTGGTGGTGCGCGTGGAGTACGAGATCGAGGACCCGCGCGGCGGCCTGCGCTTCGTGCTGCCGGACGAGCAGTACCAGCCCAAGCGCTCGCCGCACATGTACACGTACTGCGGGCCCTTCGGGGGGCTCTGCGACGGTGCGCGCTCGTGGATGCCGTGCCGCGACACGCTGCGCGACGCCTGCACGTTCCGCATCGAGCTCACGGTGCCCGACTGGTGCGTGGCCGTGTGCAGCGGTCAGATGGTGCAGCAAGTGCTGAACCCGGAGCCCGACGCCGACGGCACGCAGTGGCGCAGCTTCCGGTACGTGGTGAACCCCAAGACCAACTGCTCGTCCATCGGCTTCGCCGTCGGACCCTTCAGGCTCTACGTGCCGCCGGAGATGCCCAGGATGACCCACTTCGCCCTGCCCGAGTGTTTCGAGGACCTCGTGCACTGCACGTCCAAGCTGGCCTCCGCGATGTCGTACTTTGAACGCGCGCTCGGCGCGCCGTACCCGTTCAAGACCTACCAGCAGGTGTTCGTGGAGGACCTGCCCGATCAGCTGCAGTACATCGCTGGAGGAGCGATCATGGACCAGAACCTACTGCACGGACCCAGGATTATCGACCGGGAGCTGCCGTCGCATTTGGCTCAGGTGAAGGGGCTCGTGGGCAGCTGGGTCGGCGGCGCTGTGGGGATTCAGAGTACAAAGGACGCCTGGGTGCTCATCGGTGTTATTGGACACCTGGTGAACACGTACGTGCGGTCGATCTACGGCGAAGAAGAGTATGGCTATCGGATTCAGCTGGCGATGGATGCGCTGACCACGATGGAGCTCACAACGGACCAGCAGTCGCCAGCGTTGCTGTCTTCGGAGGTGGATGTCTATTCCGAGTACGATCCACTGTCGCTCACGCTTCTTGAAGTGAAGGCGCCACTCGTGCTGCACATGATTGAGCAGCGTGTAGGGCCCAAGCACTTGAGTATTGCGATCCAGCGCGCTGTTTCTGGTGGAAGTGCCACTGTTGCTGCAGCTAGCAGCAGTACAACTACTGGAGGTGATGCTGCGCCTAACGTCAATGGTGATGGAAATAATGACGAGGCCAGTAAATCTCTGGATGACAAGAAGCGTGAAGGGGAGGAAGATACAGGCGAAGCAAGTGGTGAGAATACTAGCTCTGGTGCAAATGGAAAGCCGACTGGAAATTCAGCATCAACTGAGCCGTTGACGACATTATCATTTCTGAAAACAGTGAAGACGATCGCAGGAGCTCCAGGACAGGACCTCACCAAGTCATTTCTTACTTCGTGGATTATTGAACCTGGGATGCCGTTCTTTACCGTTGGTTACTGGTACAACCGTAAGCAAACACAAGCAGAAGTGGTTCTGCAGCAGGAGATTCCTCCTGGTGGAAAGCTGTATACTGGACCGATCACAATTACTATTGTCGAGGATACGAGTGAATACACCTACCAGAAACGAATTGAGCACAAACGACACAAATTTGACTTTCCGTGCCACTCAAAGGTACGTAAGAAACGCCGAAAGCGCCAGGGACTTGCTGACCCGGACGACTCGGTATCGGTTGGTGGTCCGGGCATGGGCTTGAATGATACACCAGTATTCTGGGTAAAAATTGACACGGGCTGTGCGTGGCTGAGGCATGTGGTTATGCACCAGCCGGACTTCAACTGGATGGAGCAGTTACTGTCCGACAAGAAGGTCGGCTCGCGGGTGCATGCTGCTCGTGCGTTAGCGCTTTTCCACCGACCACACGAAAAGCCCAATGTCATGTCTTGCCGAGTTCTGACGGAGTGCATGAGTGGTCTTACTACCCACTCTCGACGGTTGCGCGCTGAGGCTGCTCAATCACTAGGCATCTGGCAATCTATTCATGCGCCGCTGACAAATGCAAACACACAGCTCCCCATTTGGAAGGCTATGCACAACCTCGTCCGCATTTTTAAAGAACACTTCTTTGACCGGGCAACAGACATGCCACTACCAAACTACTTCCTGCCTTCCGGTGGAAAGGTTATTCTCGAAGCATTAGGAGCACAGCAGGCGTCAATTTCCAGCAAGCAGATTCAGGTCCAGGACTATGCTGCCGGAGAATATGAAATCAAGAAAAGCATCCCCAAGGCTCTAGCCATGATCCGCGCACAAAATGGCAAGTCACCCCCGGAGATTGAGACTTTCTTGCTTCAGCTACTTACTGAGAACGATAACTCCAAGAACTATGTGGAGATGGATGACCAGTCGCAAGTGGCTGATGACTGCTACTACATCGGAAACCTGGTGTTGTCGTTGTCGGTGTTAACCGTCGATAAGCCCGCGCGCCCAGAAGACGGTGGTGTTGTGCGCGAAATATTGAGGTACCTGCACTACGATCAAGTGCAGCCAAGTTATAACAAAACCATCACTGTATGTTGTCTCGAAGCTTTGTGTAACCTAGTGCTGGCTGGGCGCTGCGACGAGAAGCTTGTAAACTTCCATTCATTTGCGTCGCCAAAGCACTCAAACCTCGTGCGCAAAGCTGCGATTGAGAGCATTCTGCGCTTGTACTTCGCGGAAGACCCCAACGGCCCGGCTGCTGCTGATACCTCGTCGATGGGCCTGAGCTACTCGGTTGGACACCAAAAATCTAATAGAGGGTCTACGCGAGGTACAGCTTCCCTCCTTGCGAATAGTTATGGTGCCACGGCCGCAATGCTGTGGCTTTGTGAGCTGTTGAAAGCAGAGCAATCTCCAGGGATCCGGTTGTTTGCTGTTCAAGTGTGCCTAAACTGCATGCGTGGGTTCCCACCTGGTGTGGGAAAAGAAGTGCTAGCCACGTGGGACCACAGCTATACGTTGGGCCTCATGAATTTTATTGAGATGAAGGAGCCCACCTCCTTTGTTCTCAAGAGCCCTGAGAAGGATAAGGTCTTAGGATTGTTCGAACGCCCCAACCTGAACAAGCTTCGTGATGATAGCAGCTCCGCCAAGCGGATCGTAGAGGAGCTGTGGAATCTGATGAACTCGACGGCTGCGATGGACCAGAGACTGCGCGTTGCGCTGATTGTCTTGTACAGAAAGGTGTGGGGTGAAACTACGCCTATCGCTGTTGCTCACATCGTTCAAGACAAGGGAGCAAACTGGGCCGGCGGCTACGAAAGCCTTCGCTTAATGATGGAAGAAAGCAAGAACCGCATGCTCATGAACGGCGGGGGCCGTGGCGTCAATACCGCTGGGATGAACGGCCCCGAAGCTTCTAACGGACTCGGCAGGAAGACCGACGACGATCGGAAGCGAGGATTCTCTTCTGCAGCCGGTAGCCCAGCTGATGCGGCTCTGGAGCAGTTCCGTGGCAAGAAGTTCAAGTTCAAAATGGGCGACACCACCTTCCGGTCACACAAGCTTTAGTACTTCTATAAGCAACCCATATTTGCACTGCAATACACAAACAAATCGTGTGCAGTGCCAGCGATTAGCAGCTTATGTTGGAAATTGTTTTTGATGATTATTGAGCGAGGCCATCTATGCCAACGCAATCCCCTTCGTTCTCAGTAATAGTTATTGCGAATGTACTGGTCAGAGGTGCGGCGGTTGCGCGCGACCTCATTGGCCAGCTGATGATTCGCGTACAGCGCCTGTAGTGCCTTCATGCGCTTGGAATTTAGGTACAGTGGTCGGCCACGACGCACATTGATGTCTTCCTCGCCGAACATGTCAAGGTACGGCGAGCCGAAGTAGGAACTCCGCGGTCCGAACACGAGCAACACTGATGACGATCTCATGAGAAAAAAGAGCCCGACCCCGGCGCCACAAGTTATGGCGTGGTGAGTGCACGCGCCCATGCCGTCACTGCGTCGTCGGCAGCACTCCGTTCCAGCACATAACACTTGTTCACACACGAGACAAATAGCTGGATTCTCCACCGTTTTCCACGTCTGTTTGCACTTACTCTTGCCCAGAACTTCCGAGTGCAGATCCGTGTACGAAGACGCCAGCTTTACAAGGCGAATATTCGCAAAGTGGAAGAGGTTTTTGTGCTGCTGCGCGTCTGGTTGGAGCCGAAGAGGTAGCTTTGGAATTTTGCACAGATTTCCGCGGGCAATAAGCACCTCCTGTTCGGCAGGGTTGTCTACGGATGCGAGTTCTCGAACGGCCCCAATGAGCTGTTCAGCTTGGCCATGCTGTTTGTAGCGAACCTGTAGCTCTTCGGCTACGACGGCGCCCGTGGGACGAGCACGCAGCTCGCGAGCAGCCCGCATGAGATAATCCAACAGCGCATCGTCTGCCAATAGCTGGGTGATTCTCGGTAGTCCCAGTTGCTGGCACATGTCGTGGTAGTTCGTGCTAAGCCGCAAAGAGCTCACGAAGTTAGCACTCCACGACGCATCAGGGTCCTGGTCACCACGGAAAAATGCTCGACACAACAGCGTCACTTGCCGCATGAACGCCAGGCAAGATGATTTAAAAAGAAGCTGAAGCTGTCGCCCTTGTGGGGCTGGGCGTCGACGAGAAGTACCATCCTCATCACCTTGCTCCATTTTC
This sequence comes from Phytophthora fragariaefolia, assembly GCA_030267785.1. Taxonomy (NCBI): domain Eukaryota; phylum Oomycota; class Peronosporomycetes; order Peronosporales; family Peronosporaceae; genus Phytophthora; species Phytophthora fragariaefolia. The sequence continues at coordinate 16,116 of BSXT01002519.1, read as the reverse complement.
AGAACCAAATCAACACCGGCTTCCTGGGCAAGACGTGCCATGAGCGTCTCGAGCCCACGCTGCATTTCCTCCATTTTCTCAGGAGAGGCATCATCACGCGTGTCGCCATTTCCTGTGCTCGGATAATTATTCCGCCCCTCACCTTCGTTTTGTTCTTCCTCAAGGTAATCATCTTCGTCTTCAGCTTCCATTTGAGCAACCTGGATGAGTACCTGAGCCATGTATAACACACAAAGAGACCGAATCGTAACCAAAATGTCGGCTTTAGTGGTCACCATACTGCTGCAAATCGCAACACAAAGGTAGAAAAGATCTTGACCAAGGATAGGCTGCCCAAGTTGCAGTGGTGACCCCTGCGACAACGTCTGCAGCCATTGTCCAGGCTCGAGGGAGAGTCGAAGATTCTGCACGATCGGAAAGCACATGAGGCGATAAAAATCTTGACGGTTTGTGAAGAGCAATGGCACCCGTCGAAGCGACCGAAGCAAAACGTTCAGCTTGCTATCGTCCTTGGGCGTAAACTGATCCAATTGAGGGTCGAGTGCTTCGGGCAGAGACACTGCCACGCGGGTTTTCAAGCATGGTACTGCTGGATTCAGAATATTTGTGATTCTCAAGGATGAGAACGAAGATGCAGCAGTCGCAGGGCCGGCACCACCGCTTGGTCGAGTCGTGGAGCTCGACCGCCACTTGCTTCCTTTCTGTACATTTTTCGACGATGTATAAGCTTCGAATGAGTAGATCGCAGATGAGATACCACTCAATTGGGTACTTGTGATCGTCGAAGCCACCGATGACCAAATCAAATGCGTCAGTTGTGGTCCAGTTGAAAAAAATCCTTTCTTCAGAGCACTCATTGCAGTTGCCAGATGCGTCATTGCTGGCTGGAAGCGCAACATCGCCTCCAGAAAAGTCACAGCAAACTGTTTCATGGCGCGAATATCATCTTGACGTTGCAAACGGGCCCTTTCGTCTTCATCTTCATCAGCCAAGCTCTCACGCTCGGACGCTAGAGTCTCCACTCGGCTAGGTAAACCATCTATCAACCACGAAAGAATACTAGATGTGTCTTGCTTGGACTGGAATACTCGCTCCATGGCGTCACGATCACGCTGTTGATCCGCCAAGGTCAGAGATGAGCAAATTGGTAGGCATGGCACTAGCATGGAGCTAAGTGCTTGGCATAGCGGACATAGAAACTCGCCGAAATGCGCGTCGAACGCAATGTTGGTCTGGCTGTGCTCAAGGTTGAACCGGGACTGCGCCTTCACCGACTCGAAATATTTTTGCCAACAGTGCAGGTGAACAGCGTGGCCGCACAACGACAAGTGAATTTGTGGTGGGAACACCGGTGTCGCGGTAGACGGTGTGTTGTTAATTTCGCTTGCGCTATTCCCTTCGGTCACAGCAGTCTCCACATCGCCAGGGATATTCTCGCGAGCGTGGACATTGACCCGGCTCATTTGAGCGTGGCCGATGTACATGATCGGCTCGTCCTTTTCTTTTTGAGAGCAAATAATACAATCTGGTGGAGGTGGTGGCCGATAGACAATCGTATGCCCAGGCACTTCATGGTTCTCATCTGAATCCATACCAAATTTACCAGATCCAGACCCTCCAGAGTCTTCGTCATCCTGGTCTTCGTCATCCATCTCCGCAAAGGCGCTTGACTGAGCAAATGCCTTCTGGCGTGCCATCATTGCGGCAATAGCTCGTTGCTGATGAAGCTTCTTTAGCTGCGCCTTCGACATGCCATTTTCAGCCACCAGTTCTTCGTGCTTCTTCATACCACTCCAAACCTTAAGCTCAACGTAGGCGTGAATGACGCGATCCAGCGCCGCCAGCTCATTCAATATCCAGTAAATCGCCGAGATCGTAGACTTTGAAGTTTCAAAGTCATGTTTTACCATGTCCTTTGAAAGCTCTACAAGCAATGCAGCGATACTCAGATCCTTCACCTCGCTCAAGTCACCTTGATCACTATCACTACTCATTTGTACATCACCATCATCATTAGACATCGCCTGCCTCTTGACCCGCTTTTTACCACGTGAAGCTGTATCAGGCTCCTCGAAAGCCTCAGGGCCATTTCGCAACAGCGCTAATGTTTGGCGCCGTTTACTCTCCGATAACATGACCTCATTTTGTTGGGGTAACGTGGAACCACAAGCTCCGCGCTTTAGTACAAGCACGGCCAAGTTTATCAGGTGAATTGCACGCAACACCACCATAACATTGGTTCTCTTGACTCCAGGAGTGCAACTAGTTCCTTCACAATGACCATCGACAGGACAGTTTACGTCTTCCAATACAAGTCGCAAAATGCCAAGTAGGCCCTTTTCCAGAACAAGGAAGCGCACCGAGCCTAGTGATAAATGAGGAGGAGGAACTTGCGTAACCAGCGGAATAGGTGGGTCCTCTACTTTCCACGTCTTAAACAAAGCTTCCTGTCGCGCAAATTGCGCTTTTTCGTGGCTAGAGCGGCTCAAATGATAAAAGGACGGATCGTACTCTTTGAAGTACTCCTTCTTTAGGGTGTATTTGGTGGGCTCCATCGCTCCATCTCCCATACTATCGTCATCGCCTGCGCCATCACCAAGAGGAGCCACCATAACAGAACGCTTAACTTGCTCGTCAGCAACTTCCTCCAGTATGCGTTCAAGCCGAGTAAGGTGCTGTTTCTCCTGACGAGCTGAAATACCACCGAAAGGTGTGGATACTACAAACGTGGTTTGGTCTAGCAATTCTGACAGACGGCACGGGTGTTGACTTAGCCGATGGATAATTTCGCGACGAAGCACCGTGTCTCGTTGTTCAATAGCATCCAACGGAGGTGTGAGCTCGGTTACGATCCAAATCAACTGCAAAAGAGCAGCCTCCAAAACCCCCACAAGTTTCTCGTCTTCAGAGCCACCTGAGACAGCCTCACGAGCAGAAATGCCAGAGCTCTCATCATTAGCGCTGCGGACATTTGCCCACGTGAGAAGCCACTCGGACAAACCGAAACGATCGAAAAAGATTGTCAGAAACTTTGGGAACCCTACAATTGTCGAGCTCACTTGCACTAAGAACAGATCTAAGTCACGCAACTCACTGCACCATGGTGGACTTGTGTAATTTAGCATCTGTCGTTGCATGTTTTGTCCGTTGCGAATCCAAAGTCCGCAACTAATTTGCGCGCAGAGAACCAAAGAGCGTAGCGGATATTCCATCATTCCATAAATCAACATACTTTTTTGATGTCGAATGAAATCAGTTTGCTGCTCTCCCTCAGTCACATTTAACTGCAGCAGCTTTGCCATAGATCGATCAAGAAGTGCACCCCAGTCAGTAACCCAAGGAACAGCACTCCCTGGAGCTGGTGGTGGGCCGTAATAAAGACTCTCAATAAGGAAACTGGCTAGCAGCCCATGGAGAGGATTGTGGAAGGACACGGACTGCGTTGAGACGTCATACTTGACAATCCTTTCTGTAGACCCCATCAGTCGACCACATGGCGGTACGTAAAGCTGCAACCGAGTTGTGGCCATACCTGCACGTTCCAACTGATCCCAGAAACCCTCTAACATATTAAACACCATACGTTCGCGGTCTCGATTACGAGATTCCGTGTCCGCAGCCTCGTGGTATCGGAGACCCTTTGAGATGAATGTGAGAATTTTACTCACATTTGCGTGGAACGCAAACGCAGTCAGCCAAGATTGAGTTTCGTACGTCACGTGCGCACGGCCATCCTGTATTCGCACCTGCGGATCAAGCCCCTGAATTTCTGCGAGCGCGTCCAGCCATTTATCCAGAAGGTCGGAGCGGAGGAGTAGGGCACTCGACATTGCTGGAATACCCAACACATATCCAAAATTTTCAATCACGAAATGGTAACGCTTGAATTTGAGAAGTGGATGATCGCAATCTAACAGGTGGTGAACTCCCTGATGCTGATGTGGGGGCAGCGCTGGAGCGCGAGCCATTTCAAGTGCTGTATTGATCGTGTCCAGCAGCATGTCCAGCAGACCAAGCGTCGCCAAATGATGTACGATCGACGGAGTCGTAAGAATTTGCACGCCATACTGAAACAGTGATTCTTCGCGCGTGCCCACCCCACAGAAATACTTGATCATCATCCGGTTGTACACTTTCAGGAAAACAATAGAGAACTGTAGCTTGGGGTCTTTATCTCCCTGCAGCTTCAGATACAATTCATACAGCTCCAGCACAATGTCCTTCCGGAAGTACGGGTCCGACAGGAACATGACCTGGATCGGCTCCTTGTTGTGCCCATTCGTGGCGAAGAGCTTGTCACAAAACAAAACGTGGAGCTGCTTGGACAGCGAGCAGATCGCCTTTACCCACTGCGTCACGCGCAGCAGCACGTCCTCGTCGTGAATGAAAGCATCCGTTACCACACAGACATGCCAGCCCTCACTCTTCAGCGCCTGCATGAGCGTGAGCGCGTCGCGCAGCGTGAGCTTCTGGGCGACGATCTCGGATCCGTTCGAGTCGATCGCGCGCACGAGGTCTTCGGCGCGCGGGATGCGCTTCTGCGAGAGCGATCGGATCAGGTCCTCGTCCGAGTGGACGTCGTCGTTGCAGATGCGTACGTGGAAGAGCTGCTCCATCTCGAGCGCGTCCTCGACGCTGGCTCCGCTTCCCTGCGCGTGCAGGCGCAGGTCGTGCAGCGTCTGGCGGCCCTGCGCGTCCACGACCTCGGGGTCGAACACCTGCACGGAGCGCTTGGCCATGTCGACGCAGAAGTCGACGATGGCGGCGAAGAGCGCGTCCGCCACCTGCAGCACGTCGTCGGGCAGCGCGCCCGCGCTCTCGCCGCGGGCGTCACGTGGCTCTGCGTCGCGGCGGCCGTGGAAGGCGCAGAAGCCCTCGGGCGCCCAGGCCTCGCTGTCCCCGCAGTCGCACACGCCGCCGGGGCTCGTGCGGTGGAAAAAGACGTCGTGGCCCTCGTGGTTGCCGTTCTGGAAGCACTTGAGGCACAGCACGCACGTCTCGTCGGCCTGGCACGTCTTGCAGTTGAACACGATGTCGTTGCGCTGGAACAAGTACCCGCACAGCGTCTGCGCGCTGCTGCGCGGCTTGAAGCGCGCCAGGAACGCGTCGCGCGTGACGGGCGGCGGCTCCGCCTGGCCGCGCGGGGCGGCGGCGCACTCGCGCGCCATCGCGCGGTCCGCGTGCGCCAGCAGGATGGCGTCCAGGAAGTCCGCGAGCTGCTCCGGCGGCACGGCGGCGCGCGCGCGGGCCGGCGGGCGGCGCAGCGTCGCCAGCAGCTGCGGCATGAGCTCGCGCGCCACGCGCGCCACGCTCTGCGCCTGCAGGAAGCGGCGCAGCGCCGCGGCGGAGCCGAAGGGCGGCGAGTCCGACATGGCGGCGGCGGGCGGCGGCTACAGCGCGCGAATTGCAGCGAGTCGCAGTGCGTCCGAAAGAGCGGGAGGAGGCGCGTGCGGCGGGCGGCTGCGCGCGCGGGGAGGGGCGCGGCGGGGCGCGCGACGGGCTCGAGGAGAAGACCGCGCGGTGGCGCTTGAGGCCGCGGTCGAAGCTGCGAAAGTGTCGCGAAGCCGCCCGAGCGGAGGAAGCGTTGGGTGCCGCACACCAATAGAAATGAGGCTGTGCTAAGTGCGCGCCCGTCGCCAGGCGCAGGATAGAAACGTGCTTAGGCGGTAGAAATGCCGGGCGCCGACGAGGTGACAGCTTCTGAACGGATTGTTATTGACGTGAATGATATGCGAACAGATCCGTTGCAGTTGTCGTTATCAGGAACTTAAGTACATCTACAGAAGTAAAGAGGTTAAATACTTCAAGTACATGTACTGAAGTGAAAAGGTTAAATCGGTTTCGGCGCAGAGACCCCATTGACGCCTGCTGGACACGAACCACGCAGGTCTCGACAACTGCCTACGAGCCACGACACTGCACGACACAAACGCAGACTATCGCAACTCTAGCTGTAGACCTGGGCGCCGACCTGGTGCGGCCATGTCGTGCGCACGAGCTCAGCGAACGGCGGGCCGTGCAGCCGGACGCGCGGGGAACTCGATCGCTTCCTCCGGACGCTGTCGGGTGCAGTGGCATCAACGGCATCCCCGAGCAGGTCACGGCGCAGAGAGTAGCTTGGGTCGTTGACGAAGTCGCTGCCGCCGCGGAACAGCAGCTGCACCTGGGGCCCTGTCAGTTCCTTGCGGCGCCACACGCGCATGTCGAACACCAGCCCGCTGAAGCCGAACCAGCCGGAGAAGTGCGGCTCCGGCTTGGCTGGCGCCAGTCCGCTGATGCAGCCAGAGCCGACGTTCACGTGGCGCAACTTTGCCCAGTCGGCAAGTAGCGCACCAGTGCTCGTGACGCGCTGCTCTCCATTCAGATATACGGCCAAGATCTGCTCAGGCTGGTCGTTCCGAACGAAGCTAGCGCTGTCCGATCCACCATCCCCGCCGTACGTCACCACGAGATGGTACCAATGGTTTGGCGACAGCTCGCGCGCCACACAAATTGGCGATGGGCGATTTAGGAAGGAGCACCACAGGTTGCCCATCGGGTCGATGGACAGCAACTGCTGATGCACATAGGGCCACCCACTAGCATCACTCGTCTCTTGAAATGGCAGGTCCTGGGCTCCCAGCAAAATTCCTCCCAGGAATGTGTCACCATGCTCGGCAAGAGAGAACCATATTTCGATCGAAAACGGATCTGGTGCACCTCCAGCTTCGTTTTCGTAGTGACCGCCATCTCCACTGGCAGTGAGTACATGGCTCAGTGATCCCGGCAGCGGCAATGCAGAGCCACGATCACGCCAGCGCGGGTCAATAGCAAGTCCACGAAAGCGGAACGAGTCTGTAAGCAGTCGCGGGTAACGCTCGAAAGATATCTCCAGTGGGCGTGGCGAGCTCTGGACGGTGGCGCCAATCTGTAATCGGTCAAGACCACGGACACTCTGACCATTGATTCCCACAATGACATCACCGCGCTCCACACGTCCAGTGGCTTCGATTTCACCGGCAGCACCGGATTCAGAATGAAGGAACTTGCTCACCACCACACGATTACCAATTGAGTTGATCTTCACTCCCAGCCACTTCTGCCGGAGCTCTACAACAGCTACAGTCGATACTGGTGCTTCAGGCTCAATTTGGTGCGGCGATGTTGGGAGCGCAACCTTCTTTCCTGATGTGCTGCTCAGATGTCTTACAAGCTCCGGAATATGCAATGCATTCGGTGCATTCGGTGTCGGGTTCACGAAAGGAGAAGCACAAGAAGCTCGCAAATAGTCAGCACTGGAAGCTCGATGCAGCGGCAATGCAGAAGCTGAGTCATCGTCATCAAAGCTTGTGTTGTCGCCGTCACGTTGGCGCTCCTCTTCAGCTAGCGCCTGCAATTCTTCGACGACTGTGTTAATATCAGGCCTTGCAGCTTGATCAGGATCGCACATCGCCTCCACGAGAGACCACACATTTTCCTCCACTCCGACAGGAGGAGAGGGCATCTTGCCTGCCAGCACTCGCTCGCGAACTTCGTCATCGGCCATGAATCCCCAAGGCAATTCCTCTGACAGTGCCTCCAACAGGGTCATTCCGAACGCATAAATATCTGATGCGAGATCTGCCTTCGGATGCTCTTTCAGCAGCTCCGGGGCTTGCCATCTTAAGGATCCCGCCTGATAGCTTGATGCTGAAGTTGACTCTGGCTCGGACTCGGATGAGAACCGCGACAGCGAAAATGAGCGAAGGTTGGCGAGTCTTGCTTGACCATCATCCCCAACGATAATGTTCGCGCAGCAGAGGTCGCCGTGAATCAGTGACGCTTCATGCAAACTCTGCAGTCCCGTTGCGGCCTGCGCGAGCAGCCGGAATAACTGGCGTCGATGGTCCACGGACAGGTTGAGGTAGTCTTCCATCGACGTCACCGTAGCTGATCCTGGCTCGGGGGCTGCCCACGGGCTAACAAACGCCACGAATGGCTGCGAGCCGAACGTCGACGCCCCGGCAAGCTGGAGCACGTGTGGGTGGCACACAACATCCCGCAGCAGCTCCGCTTCATTTCGCACGGCCTCGACCGCTTGAGCGATGACCGCCTCGGGCTTGGTGTCAACTGCGGTGCCAGCCACAAGCTGCTTGATGAGAAGCTGCTGCACCCCTCCCATCCGCTGGCCGCGACTGCGCAGCCAGCTCGCGCTGGTGATCTGGCACTGCGGGCCCGAGCGGAACCGAGTGGCCGGGTAGAGCGCCACCTCAGCAGGCGAGAGGAACCACGACTGCAGCACGGGCACCTGGACGCCGCAGACGCGCACGAGGATGCGGAAGAGCACGCGCAGAGACTCCTCGTGGTCCGGGAAGAGCTCCGCCCCGTCGACCTTGTGCACGTTGTCGACTCCGCCGTCGCTGTCCGCGTAGCTGCGGGTCCGCCTGCTCTTCTTCGTGCGCCGGTGGACGTCCTGCACCTGCTTGAAGGCGAACTTGACCACTGCGATCATCTCGCGCTGCTCGCTGCCCGAGCTCTCGGCCGCCGCGTCCACCTGCCGCCTGGCGGCGAGCTGTAGCGCCTGCTCCACATGCTCCAGCTGAGGCTCCCACTCGAGCGCCCAGCGCGCGCTCGGGTCCACGTGCTCGGCGTGCAGGCCGCGGAACGACGCGTCCAGCCACTCGTGCAGCGAGCGCAACTCGCGCACGGGGGACGGGGCCACGGCCAGGCGGAACACGGCGCTCTCGGTGGCCGCGAGGCTCTCGAGCAGCAGCGTGAAGCGCGAGAGCGCCGCGTCCACCTGCGCCGCCCGCTTGGCGTCGGCGGGGGCGACGGGCTCCGGCTCCTGCTGGCGGAAGTGGTCCGTGTAGCCGCAGATGGCCACGAGCCGCGCCAGCAGCGTCTCGCACAGCGGCCGCAGCTCCCACGCGCGCTCGCAGCGCGTCTGCAGGACCAGCAGCGTCGGCTCCATCGTCTCGACTCGATTGCGTTCTGCAGTGGGGCGTGGGAGCGCGTCGGAGGATCGGGAGCCCAAGACGCTGCTGGAGACTTGTCAGAGAGGGGCGTCGCCGCGTCGAAGCGGTGCGTGCGGCGTAACGCCGCGGGAGTCTGCGGGTGACTTTGCCTTGCGAGCTGAGGACGCGTGACACGCGCGTGTGTGCGGTGTGCGGTGTGCTGTGTGCTGTGTGTGCTGCTCTGACTGTTCGAGGGGTCTCTACATGTTGCTGCATCTGTCTGCATCTGTCTGCACTAAACACCGCTCGGACATGCCGCGGCACATCTCGAGGATTCGCTGCTAAAGGTGTGGTGAGCCCACTTGCTTACATGTACTCGCTGGCGCTGCTTGGGAACTCGTTCAGCCCGTAATCCTGTCCGCCGGCCGGCTCGGCGTCGGTCTCTGCTCGGCGCAGCACGAAAGGCAGCGCGTCGTCGGCTTCTAGCGCGCGCAGCTTCTCGGAGACGGCGCGCAGCACCGCAAGCGACGAAGCGGTCGCGTTGATTCGGCGGCTCACGAGGCTCGGCGCGCAGAAGAAAAATCCCGCGTCGTCGTCTTGAGGCAGCACCATCGCCGCCGCGTGCATGAGCTTGTCGCAGCATGCCAGAGCATGCACTTGGCTCCACGTAGATCGGCTCGACACCTCTACGACTGCGCGCACGGGCGTCGCGCCACTGGCTGCCTTGGTCTCTGCTTTCGTGAGCGAGAGAAGGACTCGAAGATGGTCATGGGCGCTCAGCGGATTCTCCTTCCAGCCATCCCCAACGCAGCGGTAGGACGCCAGCACAGACTTGCAGTCCTGCACCACCTCTGCCATCGCCTGCCCCCATTTCTGCTGCGCTGGCGCGTTGCCTTGAAGACTCAGGAGCGAATCCCCAAAGGCAGCAGTCCAGTCCTCCAGGCTCAACGTTGACAGATCGGTCAACAGGTCGTACAGCGCGGAAATAATGCGACCCGAAGTCGTGTCTTCAGCTGTCGGGAGTGCGTCAACCCCGCAAATGCTACTCAGGTACCTCAGCACCAAGCGCTCAGCAACAAGGTTAACTAGCGAGGATAAACGACACTCACTTGGTAGCAAGCTACCACATCGGCCTGAAAGGATCGCGCGAAGAAGTGCAGTCAGCACAGTGTAAACTTCAATCTCGCAAACCTCCCGACTCGCCCGTAGTTGGCTCTCGCAGAATTGTAATTGTGCTGCAACTGTTTCGACCGAACCGTTGGGCTGAGTTATCATTCGCACGCAGAATACTGGAGGATTGGTCGACGAATCACTCATGCTGAAGTAGCACTGACCAGGGACGCATGAGCTAACTACACACCGGACACTTTGCGAGCTTTCAAGTGCACTCAACAGTTTCGTCTGTAGTTCCACCACATCGCTCGGAGCAACGTTACTTGGCAGCATCAAACACAACTCGACAGCTTGTGAGCGCAGACCCGCCAGGGTCGTGTCGATCCGTTGAGCTGCTTGCCGATCATCGGTTCCAAGAACACTAGCCCAAGCATCATCAAGAGCTCTTATACCCGCAAGGATTCCACTTCGAGACTCCTCATCAGTGCTGACCCCCATCAAATCCAGCACAGTAAGAATGGTGGAGCACGCAGGCGCCAAAGGAACGATAGTTTGCATCACAGTACCCTCGCACCCAATATGAATTACGCTCAACGAAGTATCCTGAAGGGCCCACTGCATTGTAGCGGCCTCTTCTGTAGTATCTGTAAGTGCATCCACCGTTGTCACGACTGTAACTCGCTTTATCGTGTCTAAGCGATCCAGATACTTGCTGATGGCAGCCCCAAACTCATGGAACAAAGAAATTTCAATTACGTCGTCGAAAGAGTTGGTTGGATCCAGTAGAAATTGGTCTTGCAACTTTTCCAGCACAAAAGAAAGTGACGGCGAAGAAGACGTTTGCGCTTTCTGAACGCATAGCACACGGCGTGAACCGGCCTGACAACCCATGTGATGCTGCACTTGAGTCCGCCACAGCAGTTTCGTCGTGTCCTCTCCGTTGTAATTCATAATTTCACTCCCGTTGACGTAAAGAACAAATAAGTTTGAGCAGACCGGTGTAGCCCTATTGCCAAAACTCTTTTTCTCGTCAGCAAATGGTGACGACGTTGTGATCACCCTTTGGTTTTGAACGAAGAGAGCAGCCCCAGCACGGACAGTCATCGCTATCGGCGGGTTGATTATCGTTCGTGTAGCAGTTGTGCTTTCCAACAATTCGTTTGAATATGATGCACTAACACCGTCTATCATCGACATCGTGATATGTGGAATTTTGTTTCGCACTAGCAAGAGCAGTTGGTCATCCAACTCCACCCGAAGAGTTTGCCCACGTTCGTCATAAACGACTTCAACACCACGAATCGTGAACGACGCGCCAAGCTCCATGTCTCGGGCGTACTGCTTGTTCGGGCGGTAATACAACGTCACGTGGTCGGCTAGCTTGTTCGGGTGGATAAGCGGTATCTCTCCCAGCAGCTTTTGTTGAGCATCATCGTCCAAAAAGAGCCCCAGGTAGGTCAATCCACCCACTTCACCATCGGATAGCGGATTCGCAGTAAGTCGAGCATGCTCAAACTGCGGAGTAAAAGAGCGGGCACGCGAATCCTCCTCCCAGCGCATGAACATGCTAACCACTTTATCTGGAGGCACGCCGTGTGAGTTGCGCTGGCCCATCCGATACGCAGTGATGACGTCTGGGCATCTCATCTCAAGAATGCGAACGCGACAGCCGTTCGACCTGGCGATCTCCTCGTATGGCTCATACTCCCATCTCTGCGTGCTCGTGTTATCAACAAGAACAACCTGCCGGTGAGGACGGGGCTGTTTTCCGCCCCCACGGCTACGCGGGGTATCTCCACGAACCGCCCGGGTAAACTCCTCTCTGCACTTGCTGTGAGCGACGCCCAGCTTCTTGACATCGAACACGTAACCTCTAGGAGTGTCGAAGTAGAAGTCCGCCGAGCACGCCGTGAACGTCGCTCCTCGGTGTCGACAGATCGCCTCTATCTCCTTCCGCAGCGTGCTCTTCCCACTCCCGGGGATGCCTCGTAGGATCACCGCGACAGGCTTCCCGGCTTCCACGCCATCACGCAGCATCTCGTCCACAAGAGGTACGAGTTCCGGGTACCTCAGCGCTGCCAGCGCGTCCTCCGCAGCCAAAGCCGGGGGCGGTAGCAGCACGCGCTGGATCTCCTCCGTCTGCACCGCGACCCCCTCGACCGCCACCTCGCCCCACGTCGTCTCTCCTTCCCATCGGTACTCGCCGACACTTCCGCTCTCCCATGGCACGAAGGCCGCGGCCAGCGGCAGCGTGAGGCGCTGCGCCGGCAGCAGCGCGCGGCTCAGCACGCCGGCGCTGCTGAACCGGAGCTGGAGCGCGCTGGCGAAGGCCCCGAGCGCGTCCTCCGCCGCGCGCGCGAAGCTCAGCGCCAGCGTCCACTCGCCGGACGTGGCGTCGTGGTGCAGCGTCGTCCTGGCGTGCAGCGGCGCGGGGCGCGCGAGCGCCGCCAGCGCGCGCTGCAGCTGCAGCAGCTGCCGCCAGTCGCGCAGTCCGCACTCCAGCAGCTGCACGCGCGCGCGCAGGCGACGCGCCTGCAGATCGCGCGCGAAGGCCGCCACCGTGTCGCGCAGAGGCGGCGCCGCCTGCTCCGCGCGCGCCAGCTGCAGCGTCACGCGCACGCGCGCGCGGCTCTGCTGGATGCGGCGCGCGACGTCCTGCTCCGAGGGCTCCGCGCGCGGGCGGCGCGCGCCGGAGGACGCGGCCCCGCGCTTCCTGCCCTTGCCCCATGCCATGATGGATCAACTGGGCGGAGACATGGGTACACTTGGGAGCCTGCGGAACGGCATGACATGAAGGATCGGAGGTCTCGAGGCGCAAGATCGCCGCGACGACGAGAATGTATGGGAGCTGGTTGAACTTCGTCGACTACAGTTGGACATCGATTGACACGCATAGAACGTAGTGGCTCGGAATAAAATAACGGCGAGTGGCGGGCGCCCTAGAGACGGCGGACGTCCGGCGACTCGATGAAGCCCGGCGCGCTGCGGCAGAACTTGCCCATCTTCTCGGTGCGCTGGCCCAGCTCCTCCTGCAGCTTGGCCTCGGCGGCTGCCACGGACGGGGGCAGCGACGCGTCCACCACGGAGCCGGCGCCGAGCTTCGAGCTGGACGCCGAGACCACGGCGGTGGACAGCTTGCCGGCGTCTTCCGGCCCTCTCGCAGCTGCAGCCGACGCAGGCGCGCCAGCCGCCGCTTCAAGCAACGCCGACGCGGCCGACGGCTCGCCCAGCTCGTCCACGTACGCCTGCAGCTCGCGCTTGAGGCCGCGTACGCGCTTCTCCCACTCGCGGATGTCCTTCAGCTGCGCCGCGTTGCGGTCCTCCATCTCGCGCGCCCGCACGTCGTAGTCCAGCGTCTGCGAGCGCAGCAGTCGACACGAGCACCGGAACAGCATCAACGCCGAGGTCTGCGAGATGCCGCCGCCGTGCTCGGCCTTGCGCTTCCTCCGTCGCTCCGCACTGACCGTCGGCTTCTTGGCGGCCGCCTGGGCCTTCTTCGCCCCCGCGGGCGGCAACACAGGCGTCTTGACCGCCGGCTTGGCGCCGGTCTCCACAGGCGCCTGTTTGGCCGCAGCCTTGGCCGAGACCTCCAGGGGGGCCATCGGGGGCAGCCCCGGGTCCGTGCGCACGACGCGCTGGTGCTCGTCCTCGCTGGACGTGCGGTCGAGCGTGTTCTTCGCCCTTCTCCATGTCTCTGCACCGCAGTCCTCAGCGGCCGCAGGCGCTCGCGCCTCCTGCTGAGGCAGCGCGCGCGCGGCTCTGGGTGCCGCCATCTCCGACGGTCTCCGCTGGTCACGTGCGATTGTCCCTGTCCCGCGTGACGCCCGCGCCACACCAACGCCACACCAGTTCGTACCATAAACACGGTACTTCCGCTTCAAGGTCGGTGTGTGCGCCACACCAACCTTCTCGTCTTGTGTTCACGTCAGCCATATTGCAACTGGGAGGGCCCGCAAGTAGCCGCCCCCGTTGCAGCGCTGCCATGGCCGCTGCGCGCGACCCGAGCGTGCTGCACAAGTGCGAGCAGTTCCTGCTGCACCCGGCGGTGCGCGCGCTGTCGCTCGCGCAGCGCGTGGACTTCCTGGAGAAGAAGGTAGGCGCAATCCCCCCTCTAGTTATGCCCCCCCTGCAGTCATTGACGCACCGCTGCAGGGCCTGAGCCCCGAGCAGATCACGCAGTGCCTCAAGAGCGTGGAGCGCCGCAACGGACTCTCGCAGCTGGCGGGTCGCGCAGCCCAGGAACTGGCCGCGGGCGCCGCGCTGGAGACGTCCGCGGCCGCTCCGTCCCCGCTGAAGCTGCTGCAGTGGGCCGTGAAGAAGTACGGGGCCGTGGCGCTGCTGCTGGCGCTGCTCGGCTACGGGTACACGCAGCTCCGGCGCCGCGAGGCGCAGCAGCTGGCGCTCTCGGTGCAGGCGGAGAAGCTGCAGCGCAGACGGCGCATGCACACGCGCGTGGAGGCGCTGCTGGGCGTGGTGAAGGACCAGCAGACGCAGTACCAGCAGGCGGCCGAGCTGCTGCGCGCCCGCGTAAGCAAGTACGTGGACGTGCAGCAAGCGGAGCCCAAGACGAGCTCGTCGGCTTCGCAGTTCAGCCGCGGGCTGGAGCTGCAGGCGCTGCAGACGGAGCTGCGGGAGCTCCAGGGCGCCGTCGTGGACACATTCCTGCAGCCGAGGGTGGAGACGAAGGTGGTGGAGGTGGTCAAGGAGCTGCCGATGCTGCTGCGGCCCGCGGAGGTTACCGCGGTCGGCAGGGTAGCGAAAGGAACTGGCGTCGTGAGGGAAGAAGGTGACGCTACAGGACGTTGCGTTGATACTCGCGAGAAAAGAGAGCAGAAACCTACAGCGGTGACAACTCGTAAGAAGGACGTGAACACGTCAGATGAGTGCAGGAGAGATCAAACCACGCTGACTCACGAGGAACTTACAGAGTTATTCCAGAGCGCACAGTTTGGCGAGGAACTGTCGACCGCAAGGAGCTATCACGTCCTGCTCGCGACTCAATAACTGGCGCGAGTAATATTGGAGTTGCTTGCAGCTCAGTGATTGAAGTGCGTAGTCTGTGTGTTTCAGTTTAATTTTAATCCAGGAGCCCTACTGTACCGTGGTGATCAACAAGCCACGGAAGACAGTCGGAAGTGGAACTTTAACCCCGTAGTTAACGCCATACATTTCTGTTTGAAGGGGACCATATAAATTTAAGTGAAACGGGTTGAGAAGGTAGTACATGAGGTATCGTTGCTTCAGAAAAGTTTGGACATTTCTTTTTGAAACTGTACCAGTGAGATGAGACCCTACACGTAGTATGCTGTCATGGAAAGCTAGCAGCTTTGCTACTCGATCTTCTACGATGCTGGCTACGGAGGTGGCCAAACATGGCTTGAACTGACAAGCAATCTTTGTAGCACCCGTTTGGGTCTTCCAAACCTTTGGGCTCCGTTCCCAATTCCGCAAGCTGTTAACCTTTACAAGGGCATCCCGAAATATTTCTAAACGCAACCAATCACCAGTATTGTACTGGCCAAAATAGTTGATACCAAATTTTACCCCAATTTTGCACAAGGAAGATTGTGACTTTCCGTATACGATACCGGTAGTTAGATATAAGGTTAATGTTTGTGCGGAGAATCCGATTTTGCGGTCAGATTTGGCCGATTCGGCGTCGTTTTTGAGCTACAAACGGTTTAAAAAGTGGTCTCAACCATCCAAAAGTTTGGAAAGGGCTCCGATAGGGTTAACAGATCCATCAGTCACAACCCAGTATGTACACCTTTGCCACTTCAAGGTGGTCTTAGTGCAATTCAATTTGGCAAAATATAACGATGGAAATTCAAATGTCATTTTTAAAATGTTGGTTTCAAGTCAAAGTGGAACTTCTAAAGTTCAAACGGACTATGACTGGATGCGGAGACCCCGCGCGCACGCACCAGCAATCGAGAACGACTGGAGAGCAAGCAGAACTCGAGCACCAGCACTCAGAGTGCTGTCACTTTGCAACTCACCTCGACTGGCTCATGCCTAAGGAGCCCAAGCACAGCCTCGCGGCTCGCGCGCGCGTCCTAGACGCCCATCAACAGGGGGCGGACTGGGAGCT
>BSXT01002518.1:0-20652 GCA_030267785.1 Phytophthora fragariaefolia | reverse complement strand
TGGCCACCTCTCTCCAGTCCTTGCCTTCCTGGAAGGCGCGTACGACGCGAGCCTTTGCTTGCGTCCGCTCAAAGGAGACGCTGGTCGTGGAGGGGGGTGTCGAGCACGGCATTTGCGGATGTGTGCACTATGTATAGTAAAGCGGCAGCATGCGCAGGGCAATTGGCGCGGTAGGCGCCCTGAATTCGCGCCAAAATGACTGGCGCAAGGGAGTTTGCAGCTTGCCTGCAAAGTGTACCCATCCATTTTGAAAAACATGAAAAATGCATCGGTTTTGTTCACTTGAACTGACCCGGTTTTTATCACTTTGCAACTTGGTTTGTAAAACTTGCAACTAGGGTGGGAAATGGTGTAGTTCATATATTCATCTGTTTTTAGCTACTGCTTATTGTTTCTTTTATGTAAATTAGTGTCTAATTAGTGTCTACCAGTAATACATTAGCTTTTTGTAGACAAATACCGGTACGTACTCAAAAAGTCAACGCACCCAGCATGGCCACAAAATTGTCCCCAATTGGTGATGTGCAGATTGTTCTCAAAGATTTGAGAGGTACCGTATGTATACATGTATATCAATGATGGATATACATGTACACCATTTCCACCTCAAGTTGCAAGTTTTTCAACGCAAGATGAAAATAGTCCAATCTAGTCTGTACATTAAAAAGGCAGTTCAGCGATGTGCAAATGAGCCCTTCAAGTTGCAAAAGCGCCTGCCTATACCTGTAAGCTACTGTACCGGTATTGCGTGGTGGCTCAGTCTGAAATTTACATGTATTAATATGTCTTCGCGCCCAAACCCAGAGAAAATCGCGAAGCGCTTTATACGAGAGCAGGCAAACTCCCCATAAATCAGTTGCGCAGGACATGTCAATTCAAAAGGATACAGGTGTTCCTTACTAGTACCACTTACATGCATCCTACCGGATTGATGGAAGGGTTGTCGTCTCCTTGTTAGCATGATGACTGTAAAACATTTACCTGACCACGTAGCTAATAAAAAAAGTTTCCGGCCAGTCCGATTTATTCAAATGAATGATAAACAACTTGTAAAAAAGTACATGTATGTACATGTACAGTGTACAGTGATCAAATAACTGCATGCATCAATACAATATGCATTGCTCGTGCATCTGCATATTTTAATTGCGTAGCCACGACGTGTGCCATTTCCTCTTCTTTTCCAACACCCTAAAATGATGTTATACCCGACTGCCATGGTCGCTACGTTATTGCTGACCTACATCCTCGATTTCCAGGCTTCGGCTCATACCCTGCGCAGCTCAGTTCAAGGCAGTACACCGTCATTCAATGCAAAGAGGAATCTAAAAGCGTCAGTGTCAGCGTCCTCGAGGTGTTCTTGCATGATCACCGCGTCCTTGCGTCTTCTTCCATGGTCTCGGCGGCACGAATGAGGAAGCAGAATTGCAAGATACGCCCGAAAAAGCAAAGGGAAAAATTGGTGACATTGGCGGCCATGCCCCGTGCTGCACGACCATCAAGTATGCTATACTCAATACAGTAGACTATGGTTGGACAAACTCGACGCTACAACGGAAATTCTGCGACCATAGTCTGTCGATGAGCACGTCCAGCGACATGGTATCACGCTCTATCAAGGACACGATTGTATTGACGCACTCAATGGGTGGTCTCGCGATGGCTGGAGCACTGGCAAACGACGAATGCAGCTTTGGCGAAAACTCTTTGTGGGTAAGCATGAGCGCGCCGATGGTGGGGAGTATGGTTGGCGACTACGTCCAGGACGTCTGTGGTGATGATACGCCCCGCATTGTGACGAAGGTGTTAGAGTGGGTGGGTCAATGTCCACCGTCTGCCGCTCGCAAGTCGATTTCGTACCAGAATGGAAAGTACAGTACCCCCAAGCTCAATGCAGCGTACGCGGCAGCTCAAGAAGCGTACCGCGGGAATGTAAGCGCTGCTATGTGTAGTAAAAACTACCATGGCGTTCTCTCGCAATATCAGGTGCAGAGCATTGTCGAAGGTAACGTATTCCCACACAAGTCAAGAAAGAATGACGGTCTTGTGGAGTTCCAGAGTTGTTTAGGAGGGCTTCCGGAAGAATCGTTTGGCAGCAGCTACCTCGATCGGTCTTACGCGCCGGATCTCAATCACGCGGACACGGCATTTCTGACCCACGATGGCTTTTTCAAGGACTCTCAGAAACCGTTTAACTGGTTGGAATGCTTGTTTGGAAATGAATAATATCGTACTACTAGTAGTACATCAATTAGGGGGAAATGCCCGAAGGTGTAGGAAATCACTAACTTACGCCCGGACGTATACTGTACCTCACAGAAAATACTGCTTAGCACAAAATAGGGATGTCAACGTTTGGTCCCAACTCGAAACTCAGCAACTCATCCCGCGGGAGTTGGAGTTGGCTCCGAACTAACGTGAAGTACCTCCAATCTATTCTCTATCCCCTTCAAACTCGTTTAAGCAACTGTGATCCACACAGGTGTCATGATTATCATCGATCAGGGCATCTGAAACATTGAACTTCGACAGTGTCAACTTGACACTCTCAAGTGCACCAACACATGGGAAAGCCATTGCCATCCAGCAGCAGGTTCGCGGCAATACTGTCAAAGCCATAGTTTAGGATTTGAGTTGACGCTCAGATGGCAACTTGATTCATTGCAAGTTCAATTGCCCGTGTCAAGGCCGACGAGTAGCTACCTAGCAGCGCCACTTTCTAATTCATTCTCAATTTTGCTTTCTAGCAACCAATTCGAGTCTCAACAACTCGCGTACAACGTGACAACAGGACTCGGCATCAGAAAAGAGGCTAGCGGTGCCGTCTCCAAGGTCAGCTTGGTTGCACTTCGTACCGTAGGCGACACGAGCATGTTTATTACCCAGCTTCTGTAGATGCTTGAAAACGGGGCGTGGCACCAGCTTAATGAACTTGTACCAGTAGGGGTTATGGGCATCTGAAATGTCGTAGAGCTTCGATGGCACCGGGCTGGCTTGAAGCTCGGGTTCAGAATTCTCCTCCTCCTCGCTCTCGATAACCGTCTCCTCAGGTGCTGTCGTTAAAGAAGTCTCACCGCGATGCCCCTCAGATGACGTACCTTGGTTCCTAGCCGAAGAGTGCTTCAGCAGTGGTGATAGCACGAATCGGAGCTGAACTGGGGTCGCTTGGTTCCCTTAGCTTTCTTCCTCTTCGTCTTATTCTTTGCCGGAAAAAGACAGCAGGTTATATCGCCTGGCGACGCAGGCACCTCGGAGATTACCATGGTGTCCGAGGGGGATTTATCTGAGTGTGCGCTTGGGGCCTTGCTGCGCTACCGCCCGTGACCGCCTCATCGACCTCTAGGCCTACCTCACTGGCCCACTTTTGTCCCGCACCCGAGCGTGGCGGCCGTGTGCCAGGAGACCGCGTGTTGGGCTCGCGTGGCGTGCCTCTCGATTCTGGGATGGGCGCGCTGGGTTGTCGTACTTAGATACCGTACCGACTCTGTGGCTCTCTTCCCGACTTGATGACGCGAGGTGCCCTCACTGGTGGTACTTATCGTGGCCGTCGGCGGTCTTTTGCTTCTTCGGGAATGGGCGGTGAGCTTCACCCTATCGTTGTATGCCTGCAGTGTCATAATGACGCGGCTACCGCCCTACGGCGCCCCGACTTAGTGCTGACGGAGCCTTTCGAGTCTCGAACCCTATTAGTCAGTCGTGAACTTCCCCTGTCAAGAACAACTCTAACAAAGAGAACTTTTACCTATCAAACGAGCTTTACATCCCTCTTCAGCTTTCCTACGAGCTTCGACCCCGCCCCTTACCGCCCCTCGACAACCGTTCCTGAATAGCCCCAGCGTACTCGACCCCCCCCTGGCAGGAGGAGGTGCGCGACACGTGGTGGAGAAGCAGGGTACGCTGCTAGCTGGGGAGGAATTCTTGTGAGACTGTCAAGAGGAACCCTACTCCACGATCGCGACAACTACTGCGAGAGGTGGACACCCAAGGAGCGCTAGAAGACTTGAAAAGCGTACCTCACTTACGGGTGAAGCGGGCTATTGACTGACCCAGTGGAAGAGACCATGAGGCGTGGTGACAACCGAGAACAAGAGGACCGGATGAGCGAGGGCTTCCATTCGACTGGATCATGAGGTGGAGAGCCCCTGCCTTTTCCCACTGCTTCTCCCCCCGAGGAACTCGCCGAAGGAGAGCGGCACACTCTTCAAGGAAGGCCGAGCGCCATTCCCACCGACCCGACACGCCCGGACCTGCCCGAGTTCGATATGACTACTCCAGAAGGCCTAGCGGTAGCTCGTGGGATTCTTCAAAGAGCCATCGACATAACCAGCCGGCGAGCCGACCGCACTTCCGAGCAAACTTGGTCCGACGCCCCCCCTCGTTCTGCGCCCCCTGTCTCGGACCCTACAGCCGTCCGTGGAGACACTGGCGAGCTGTCCTTGGATGAAGCCGCCCCTAGAGCACGAGGTAAAGTGACTAGGCCCACTCCCTCGCCTAACGCGGATGTCCCCACTCCCCACACTGAGTACGGAACCCCGTCCCTAGGGTTAGGGAATGCTCGAACCACCCTTTCGCCCCAACTGCCGTCAGTCCCAATGTGGACTACGACGCCCGCTTCGGGAGGAGCTGCTCAAACGCCGGACTCCTGGCCCACCCCTCGCTTACGCACGGCCATTGCTGCTTATGGCGGATACGCGCTACAAGGCGTGACTACGCCCAAGGACCCTAAGGGCTCCGGGCTGCCTGCTCCGACGCCGACTACGGGGCTTCCTGTTTCGACCCCCGCCATCGGTACGGATACGGTTGCTTACCGTTTCAGCGGCATGCCTTCTCACATCAAGAACGCTGTTCGAATGATTCAGCCCTTCTATTCAGACAACTCCACTGTGGATAAGGCCCGAGCGTGCTGGGTCTCGTTTGAACGTGCTACAGTCGGATTGGAAGAGTCGCTACGCCTCAGCGCATTTCGTGAATGCCTTAAGGGCAAAACCGGTGAAGAATGGTGGATGTACTCCAGGATTGACGACTTCGAAACGCTAAGGGTACGCTTCCACAACCAGTGCATTTGCTTGACGCCCCTCCAGATGATTGAGCACCTCAAGAACACCAAGTCTTCCAGGGGGATGTCCGCCGAGGTGTGGGGTGACCTTATCCAGGGTCTGTGCGATGAAGCTCAGTGCTTCGACCCCCGCATGCACTATCAGTATTTTTTGTTGGGATTGAGGAACAAAGAATGGAAAACGGCTCTGAGTACGGCGATGGTCAACTCGATCCCCCAGGCTGTGGCGGTCTATCTGTACAAGAACATACACATACCGATGGAGGACGACGCCGACTTCACGGACGTTGCCTCTAGCGCCTCCAAGAACGCTACTACCGAGGGCTCCTTGCTTACGCAGATGATGCAAATGTTGCAAGCGAATCAAAATCTGATCCTACAACAACAGCGTGAGTTGGCTCAGTCACCGCGGTCCCCAAGAAGGTCTGGCTACGCTGCGGCTGCCTACGAGAACGCCGCTTCCTCGGTGCCTTCCCCGAGTTACCCTCAGGGTACGCCCAGCAACGTACCCCAAGGGTCAGTCCGAGGCATTCGTCAAGGACAGGACATGTATACACAAGATGGTCGAACGGTGTGTGGACGCTGTCACCTACTGGGGTGTTGCCGAATTAACTGTCGTCGCGCGAACGCTATTTGCCAACACTGCAAACTGCGCGGTCATGTCGGTCCTGAGTGTGAGAAGTCTCCGCACGGAAACGGCAACGGAGGCGGAAACTATGGTGTCAACCGTCGTCCTGGAGGGCTCCGGTCCTGCTGGGCCTGCAACAGCCCCGACCACTACGCGACCCAGTGTCCTACGATGAAGGCATTCATGCAGTCGAACGCCCCGAACGCCCCTACCAGCGCAGTCGGCCAAGGCCCGAACGGCGCCCAACAATGAAGAGGGCATGAGGGAGGGGAGGAGAGTGTCGCTCCCCCCTCTCGCCTGTGGAACGACGCTGGGGGGTACATCGCCAGAGTCTCGCTGAATGCTGACGTGGAAAACTGGGACGTACCCGCGAACGAGGAAGAGACCGGGGCCTTACTAACTTTTGACTATAACGAAGAGCTTGCTGTGAACACCGATGATAATGTGGATGTGTGGGACCGCGATGATGAAGCGTCTACCGTACGCTATGGAGAAGAACTTACTACTTTGGAGACGGCATACCGAAAACACCCCATGACTATGGGGTACGTTGCGCCTACTGAGGAGAGCCAGCCGAGAGAGCAAACTACTTGCGTACTTGTTGATGAAGAGGTCGCTTACGGCCTGGAGGACGATGAAATTGTGAACGAAGAGCCGAGCGAGAGAGCTATCGGCTCGCTTACTACTGAGGAGGTCGCACTCGACCTGGAGCAACCCTATCTGAGAACGGAGGAGCCGAGCGAGAGAGCTATCGGCACGCTTACTACTGAGGAGGTCGCACTCGACCTGGAAAATTACTACTTACGAATAGGGGAGCCGAGCGAGAGCGCTACCGGCGGGTTACTACTGAGATTGATGGAGAAACAACTAGAAAAACTACTGTGAACTTGTGTAACGGGGCTCGGTGTCGCTGCCTCGAAGCCCTGCCTGTCGTGGTAAGGCGCGTGGATTAATTGCCCACGAAGAAGACTGGGGGCGGTTTGTCAGCCTTCCCCGCAAAGAAGAAGACCAAAACCAAGAGGTCTCATGTTTTGGCTACGGAAGCTGGCGCGCCATGGCCCAAGACACCGGAATACGATCGGGGCGAATCTGAAGACGCTCCTGAGGCAAGCGCTTCCAAGGAACTGGAGGTGAAGGCCGACTGCGGTACGGCTCCACCCTAACCGGGTGGAGGGTTGGATGAGTCACTCGACGGACTCGCCGGAAGTATGAACGCGACACCACGGTCTGAAGGGCCTTCTTCCCCGCATGCGCGTCTTTTCACAAAGGCGGTACTAGATACTCTCGAGGCGAGAGTGCCCTCACCGGTGGACATCGAGTTGGAGGAGTACGATAAGGAGTTAGAGGAACGATTATTTCCCCTCGACGACGTGGAGCTGAGGAAGAGAGTGGTTCTGAACACTACTAAAGCTGAAGAACCTTCTCTCGAAGAGCTGAGCGCCCTACTGAACCTTCCTATGGAGACCCTTCGACGTACAAGCAAAGCTTCCCCGGGGGAATTGTCGACACCGGAGTATTGGCTGGATTGGTATAAGAAGACGCTGGCGGCGTCGGCAGAGGCCAAGAGAGCTAATCGCGACTTCCGTGCGAGCTCCCCAACGACCAAGGAGGAAGTCCACGTCGAGTCTGGACTCGGCCTTTCCCCCGGAGCAGACAGTGAGATCGACCCCTTCCTGAGTAAGGTCATCGCTTCTGCCCTACCTTTGAATTGCGCCCCCTCGACGCTGGTCGATGAAAGCCGAGTCATCGCCAATATTGGCATA
Organism: Phytophthora fragariaefolia; assembly: GCA_030267785.1. Lineage (NCBI taxonomy): Eukaryota > Oomycota > Peronosporomycetes > Peronosporales > Peronosporaceae > Phytophthora > Phytophthora fragariaefolia. The sequence goes on along the minus strand of BSXT01002518.1, from coordinate 13,205 downwards.
CCTCGTCCTGTCCGAGAACATAAGAGCGAGGATGCCCCTCGTACCCTTCCTTTCCGACTCCGTACTCTGGTCCGGCCGGTAGCGTTCCTATTAATCCTGGACGAGAAGGCGAAGGTCGGAACGCGCTGCCCGAAGTGCCACTATACCCTCCTGAGGATAGGCATCGCGACCCCTTCGTCCGTAAGCACCTTTCCACCGAAGTCTTGACCTGAGCTCGTGAACTCGCCATCGAGAGGGAGGGTATGCTTGGAGACCGCGTAATACAGTCGGTCTTGCGTGAGATTTCGCGAACCTATATCGAGTCGGTCGGCGCGACTAATCCCCAAGGGATTCGAGCGCAGGCGGACCTGTTGGTGTAATCGCCCTGCCGGTGAGCCCTGTCGACCCCTTCGAGTACGGTTTGACTGCTCTTCTCTGGCGGCCGAACGTTACGAAGCTCTCGGAAGTGCTGGGCGCGTCGAAGACCCGAACGACATACTCAATTACGTGTGTTTTATGAAGGACATCGAGAGGAATACCAAGCGCAAGCCGGGCTTGATGGGAGTAAGGGGTCGCCCGGAGCCCGAAATGAACCCGCACGTCGACGTGGAGGACACCGTGCCCGAAGGCAAGCGTGTTATCTGTTCAGTGGAAGGGTTTGATACTACGTCGGCGGGTTTCATTGACGGCCTTCCGGCCGAACTCCTCATCGACACTGGCGCTATTGCCAGCCCCGTCGATTCTCGGGTGCTAGAAAATATCGGTCTGGTGAAGGCTCCTCTGCGGCCGTATCGTGGCAGCTTGAACGGTGTGTCTGGCCAACCCCTCCATGTTCGGGGAGAAATTGAACTCCCGCTGCGGCTGGGTACGCTGGAAAAGCTGCGCACCTTTGCCGTCATTGACCGTCTACACGTACACGCTCTCCTCGGGACGGACACCCTTAAGGCGTTCCGAGCTGTCATAGACATGGATGAAAGCATGATGACGTTGAAGGAGACTGGTGAAACTATCCGATTAGGTACCCCTCGAGTCGAGGAAGTGTACGTGTCTAGGGTTACTTCGACGGTACGATTGTGCCCGGGGGTCAAGCCCTGGTGGTTGCCAACCTCATGGGTACGGCACCTGAGAATTGTACGGTGTTGATGGAAGGGCTACCTGAGCTCGACCCCATTCTGAAGGTCGCTCGGTCTCTCTGCTGCGTTCAAAACGGTCAGACAATCATCGAGGTTTGCAACGCCTCGGGAAAAGACTTCGTGACCCAGAAGGGTACGGCTCTCGCAGCTGCGACAGTCGTGCCTGGGTCTGCGTTCCATGCCGCTCCTCAAACATACCCGGCTGTTTCTGATACGCAGGGTGTCGGCTCGGTGATGCGCTCGGCTGCTAAGGAACCCAGCTCCTCTCGAGAGGCGATGCCCGGGCTAAAGGAGGCTTATCGTGCCGAAAGGGAGGCCGACTTCGCGGGTTCGAAACTTAGCGGGGAACAGCAGGAGTTGCTGCGCGTCCTATTGGGGGACTTCCGGGACACGTTCGTCGAGGCTTCACTCAAACCCGGACGGACCGATCTGCTGGAGTTCTCCATTGACACGGGTACGAATTCGCCCATCAAGCTGCGACCGCACCGTGTGTCTAATGCTGAAGGCGAAGTAATGGAGGCTGAAATCGACCAATACCTTAACCTTGGATTAATTCGGCCTTCTACCAGCCCCTGGGCGAGTCCTGTACTCATGATCCGAAAGCCGGACGGCGGCATTCGTTTTTGTATCTACTATCGACGACTGAATGCGGTCACGATCAAGGACTGTTACCCTATGCCTCTAATTGACGACATTTTGGACGTTCTAAAGGGGGCAAATCTGTACTCGACTATGGACATTGCGTCTGGATATTGGAACGTCCCCATGGACCCTGCTAGTGTTGAGAAGACTGCTTTCACCTGTAAGTACGGTCTGTTTGAATGGCTCGTAATGCCTTTTGGGCTTTGCAATGCGGTACCCGCTTTAGAGCGCCTTATGGAAATGTCCTCATTGATTTAAAGTGGCGCACCTGCCTCGTCTACCTCGATGACTGCGTGGTGTTCAGTTCTGACTTCCCTACTCACTTGGTACGATTAAGGCAAGTCCTGGAACGCTTCAGGAACGCTGGATTTAAGTTGATGATGAAGAAGTGTCGCTGGGGACGCGACCAAGTGGCGTTCCTGGGCCACATTGTGACACCTGCGGGCATTTTACCTAACCCTGAAAAACTCAAAGCAGGAATGAACGTGGTGAGTCCACATGACCTCCATAGCGTTCGAGCCTTCTTAGGTCTTACAAGCTACTTCAGGAGGTATATACCCGGTTACACGGCTATCTCGGCTCCTATAGAGCGACTCAAGGTGAAAGGAGCAGAATTTGTCTGGAACGCTGATTGTGAAGCTGCGTTCTTTCAGTTGAAGAGACGGCTAGTCGAACCCCCCATCCTCGTATATCCTGACTTCTCTAAACGTTTCAAGCTCTATGTAGACTCATCCCGCCTCGCGGTGGGGGCCTGTCTGATGCAGACGGTGGACGGAAGTGAAAGAGTGACCCCCTATGCTAGTAAACTACTGGTGGGCTCCGAGAAAAAAGGGGTACACATGACGGATGGAACGTCCAAGATCGAGTGCTGGGGCATCGCTCGGGCCACTCGGAAGCTTAGGTGTTACCTCGACCGCACCGAGTTTCACCTCTACACTGATCACAAGGCACTGACGTGGGTGTTCAATGAACGTAACCGTACTGCTAACACCAAATTGGCTCGGTGGGCTATGGAACTGTCACAGTTACGATTTAAAGTATACCATAAACCTGGTACCTCGATGGGACACGTCGATGGTCTCTCTAGGCTCCTGTCTCAACGATCTGCGCAGTCACCATTACCGAGGTCTTGGAGAAAGGCCCCAATCCACCGACCGTGGGTCCCGTCTCGGTCGGGGAGAACCCCGGGTCGATCACTCCGCCAAGGACGACGATCCCTCCTAGAGCTCTGGATGACGCCATGAGGACAGCAATGGATGCTCTAAGTCGGGGAGCCTCCGTCGACCCCGGAACGCGGCTCTTCCGGAACGCTTACGTGAGATGGTGGCGCGGTAAGTCCCCCTGCCGATGATGACGACTTAGCTGAAAGAAACGTGGAACAAACCGCCTCCTCGTCCGTGGACGTTTTCGGCTTAGACCAAGAACGGTTCAGAGACGAACAGAAGCGTACCCCTTGGATCCAGGCCCTTGCCGCGTTCCGCCAGGATGGTACTCTCGCCCTGGACGCTCAACTACGGGCTAAGGTGCTTTTAATGGCCCCTCACTACGTGATCAAGACTGGAGTACTGATGAGAAGGGTACACCTAAAGGCTAGGGGTGGGCCGGCTCGCTCCATCATCGTCCTTGTGATACCCCTCCCTTTCATCGAAACGGTTCTGCACTACTGTCACTCCGACGTCTTCGCCGCTCATGTAGGTCAGTCCAAGACGATGGACAAAGTCAGGAAACATGCCTACTGGCACGGAAGGAGGAAGGACGTGGCTGAGTACGTTAGGACGTGTACGGTGTGTGGAAACGGGAAAGGTTATCGACCCTGGAAGAACGGTCTCATGCAGCGCAAGCCAGTTCAAGAGCTCTCGGGACCATTCTCCCTTCTGCTAGTGGATGCTTTTGGTCCCTTGGTGACCACCCCTCGTGGCCACAAGTACATTTTAGTTTTCGCTGACTACTTTACGAGATGGGTCGAAGCATTTCCTGCGGAGGCCCTGGATACGATTTCTTTTGTACGCATCATGGTCGATGAAGTTCTCTGTCGTCATGGCGTACCAGAACGCTTACTGAGTGACCGCGATACTAATTTCATTTCGGAACTGGCCAAAGCTTTCTACGAGCCTTTAGGAATTAAGAAACTCTTCGGTGCGGCATATCATCCTCAAACTCAAGGCTTGGTGGAGCGCTTCAACGACACGCTAATCGGAATGCTTCGTATGTTCGTGAGCAAGGTCCAGAGTGACTGGGATCTGTATCTACCGCGGGTGTTGTTTGCGTATTGTACTTCGTACCATGACTCACTAGGTGACACGCCTTTCTTCAGTTTGTATGGGCGCGATCCGGTACTACCCCTGGATTTGGCGTTCTTAAATACGAAGAACGATTGGTAAAGTAACGAAGTGGCTGAATACCGTTGACGATTATACTTGTCGCTAAGGGACACCCGTCGGCTGGTGGAACGACAACTTTTGAAAGCTCAAGACCGGAACGCTCGTCGTCGTTCTGACCAAGTGGTCGTTGACTTCGAAGAAGGCGACGCCGTCTGGGTCTACCACTACTTTAGGGCTCGAAGAGACACGAAGAAACCCGAGAAGCTGGCGTTCTCCTGGCACGGCCCCTACCGAGTCGTGGTCCGCCTTGGTGAGAATACCTATAAGATCGCCATCCCCAACCACCCTGATCGAGTCGTGTCGATTAACGTGAACCGACTCAAGAAATTTGCAGAACGGTGGAGTCGCCCCTTTCCGAATGAAATTCCTCTCGGCGTGGAACGCAGGGCGGAAGCTGACGATGCCGGACCCCTCACTGAAGGCGACCTCCCTTCTACGAGCTTTGTAGAACGCCTCACTCTAGGTGGTGAGGAGACGGGCTTCTCCGGTGTCTCGAATTCCATCGTAGAAGTGCTAGCTAAGAGGATTCAAGTACGACGAGAGCAATATCTGGTTCTCATGGCTTCCTATGAGTTGGCGTTCCAGATCCTCTCTTCTACTCGACTATGGAGCACTGATACGTGTCTACGAGAACGAGAAAAGGACGTCTCGAGGGTGGCCTAAATTAAGGCGAAGTGCCCGACTCGCAGATGCTAATGCGGCAGTCGACGAAGAGGAGTTGCTCTTCTAAGAGCCTCATTGTGATTCGCGGACTCACCATTCCCCTCCGAACGATGAGTCGCGCTTCCTTCGAGGTGTGGCTATGCCCACTACCTTGGCATTTTGCTTACCTGCTTTTATTTTTTTACTTCGCTTTCGACTTTGGATTCATGAATTTTACGACTTAGGTACGGTATGTGACCGTACCCGTTCTCGACTATCCCAATACGGTGACCGGACGAGCTGGGAAGAAGAAAAAACACTATTACTTCTGTGAGCTTATAATGACTACCTGCTGCGCCAAATTTCGCTCGTTAGTGCCGAACCCGTAAGTGAACCAATCATGACTCCCGAACCCCCTACGCTGGATTCAACTCTCTTCTTCGTCCCCATCAGAGGGTCTCTTGACGCTTTCTTCCTCATCACTGTCTTCACCCTCCGACTGTGAGTCTCGGATGCCCGCCTTCTTCGTTGCCAGATTCCCATCCGCGACCGCTTTCTCCTCGGCGTGCGTCGTGCAATACTCCGTGTCCTCGTCGTTCACTTCCGTGATGGGGCCAGAGGCTGTAGTGCTGAAATGGCGTGTAGCCCTTGACACTATTCTCCTTCGGGTTGAATTCTGGAACTAGGGACATCTGATAAGAGTCCTCCTCCGACTGCCTCGCGACTGTAAGTGACAAGGAGCGGATACGCCCATCCTCGAGGAGCTTCTGCCAAACCCCGTCCGTGCGAGTGGGAACCCAGTGGGCTGGTACATCCACTTCCTTCGCGGCATCCAACACGATGCGGGCCAGGGCCTTATTGCTGAGGCGCTTTCGTACTCCCCTAGGTCCGGGTCGATCGCGTCCGTCTTCTCGAGCAGCTCAGGCACCGTCTTCAAGCTGTCGAGGGCCTCTCGAATCTTACGGTGGTACTCCCCGCGATCGTTCTCATATAGGTCCATCAGATCAAGAATTGGCGAGCAGGTGTACCGCTTGGCCTCTGCTGTACGCCACCCCGCCTGGCGTCCCCTCCACATCAAGCCGCCATTCCCCTCTGCCTCCAACCGCCGTAGGAAGTTGAAGTAGCCCCAAGTCTCGATACACAGGCTGATGAAGCTGAGGCACTCGCGAATCGCAGCCATTTTGCGCTTACGTCGCTGTGTCTGCGCTGAGGTCGTCGCCAGCGGCATGTGTAAAGCCCTCTCAAATAACGTTGCTCGGAAGGTGTTCCAGAATCGCCAGTGCGCCACGTGCAGGCCTGGATACTCTTCGGGGTCGTACCATAATGCATGACCCTCCCAAGGGTACGCTGGCTGGTGTGGCTGCTGCTTGGACTCGGCTGCTTTCGCGTAGGTGGCGTCGATTGACCGCCTAACATCTGTAGGCGTATTTAAGGCCAAATCCAAGTCCAGCTTGGCAGAAGCCCGCGTCCCCGCTGACGGCCCCGAGCCGGACTTGGTAGTCTTGACCAACCCTGCCGTGGAGCGGGGCTTCTTCTTTCTCGACCCCTTCGCTGGAATCCCAACTGCAGCCCACTTCTGGGATGACACTACTTCTGCAAACGCCGGGTGCGGCTGACCCCCCCCCCCCGGCGAACAAGTCTGGCTAGAAGGAGGCGGCAGGATTAACACGGGGTTCTCTAGCGTCGTGGCCGCCCGCCCTTGCGAATCGATTAGCGCAACAGCTAGGTTGTCCAACTGCTCCAGGCCGATTGAACCATCATTCACGGTGATGAACCCTTGTATCTCACGCCAGAACCCCGTCTGGGCGGCACGCATCACCGTGTTCATATCGTCTGGCGTGCTGGTCTTCTCTTCTTGCTCGAGGAATGCCTGGAACCGCTTCAAGATGTCAGCATGCTTGTCGCTCATGTTGGTCGCGAAGGAGGGTTGCCGGTGGCTTATGACTTCGGTTGTTGGAGACAGATTCCTGAATGACGGATTTCTAGGATCCGCACTGGGGTCGCGTTCCCTCAATCGATCGAGTGGCCCGTGTCCGACTCGATGAAGAGCATCGACTGAGGGATGGGCTACGCTCTTACCTCCGTGTCTGCTTCTACTGGCGTACTCCATTCAATCGTACGTTCCCAGAGAACGCCCCGAGAAGGTGCTTATTATTTGAATTTCTGGTTGGTGATGGATGAGTTACTCGAGATCGCCACCCAATGGCAACGGACTTTCGCGCCTGTAGAACTACTTCCTGCCTATTGTGGCGTCGGAACCTGCTTTGTGCTGGCATGGGTCGTTTCCACTCCGCTGCGGAACGTCGACGGGACCTTCGCGGGAGAAGTCTGGCGAGTGATGAGCCTCAACGGGTCGCTGTGGAACGATTATTTGCATCAGTACAATAAGGTGCTACTCAACTCCGAAGTTCGCCAACTGCGTGGATTAACTTACGTGTACGCTCCCTGGGAAGCAGTCTTCGCGGTTCCCGTGCAAGTGCTCGCCGATAACGAGCAACACTACGGCGACTATGGGCGTATGTTGCGCAAGTGGTGGATCGCCACCTACACCACCTTCGACGCGTTCCTCCCTGATCTTGGTCTGAACACGGCGTGCTCCGTCAGGAATTGCGCTATCGCGACTAAAGGCGCCGTTGTAGCCTGCCTTCGTCGTTTAGGTGAGGCGCTGAGAGTAGCGTTGCTCGTCATTAGGTTCCTACTGGCCCTAGCGTTCTTCGCGCCCATGGCTGCTTACGATCTGGTGGAATTTGCGTTTCTGGGCGAGGCCGGCGTTACTCTCGCCCTCACGGCTTTGAATCGGACGAATTATATCTTCGATTGGACGACGATGAGTACTCCCGGGTCAGTGATCTTTGTGGTTGTCGGCATCGTTGCGCATATCTAGCGCTGCAGTAGCGGTCTAGCGATCAAGGAACGCTTCTCGCCGACGAGCATCATTGTGGGCGGACTGAAGGAGGCGCGAGAAAGAGCCGCTGATCGTTCGCGCTCTGAACTTAGAAACCTGGAACGACTGCGCGGCCCCTCTATGGAGAACCCTGCTCATTACTATGATACCCAGACTGACGTCTTGACGCGCCCCTACGAAGTCCCTCCTCGGGCTCCGGCTGCCATTTCGGCTGAACGGAGGGCTGCCGAAGAGCGTTCCTCGTATCTCCGCCTCGAGCTCGCCCAACACCCGGACGTCCGCCGAGGACGGCGTACTTGCAGTCAGGAAGGATGTCCCGCACCCGAGCGTGACGGCCGTGTGCCAGGAGACCGCGTGTTGGGCTCGCGTGGCGTGCCTCTCGATTCTGGGATGGGCGCGCTGGGTTGTCGTACTTTGATATCGTACCGACTCTGTGGCTCTCTTCCCGACTTGATGACGCGAGGTGCCCTCACTGGTGGTACTTATCGTGGCCGTCGGCGGTCTTTGGCTTCTTCGGGAATGGGCGGTGAGCTTCACCCTATCGTTGTATGCCTGCAGTGTCATAATGACGCGGCTACCGCCCTACGGCGCCCCGACTTAGTGCTGACGGAGCCTTTCGAGTCTCGAATCCTATTAGTCAGTCGTGAACTTCCCCTGTCAAGAACAACTCTAACAAAGAGAACTTTTACCTATCAAACGAGCTTTACATCTCTCTTCAGCTTTCCTACGAGCTTCGACCCCGCCCCTTACCGCCCCTCGACAACCGTTCCTGAGTAGCCCCAGCGTACTCGACCCCCCCCTGGCAGGAGGAGATGCGCGACACTTTGTTTTGTTGAAATTACGACCTTATACTTCAGGTAGAATGGAATAGGTCGAAACCATTTTGAAACAGAGTAGAGGGAAAATCCAACAAGCTTGGAGGGAAAAATATACGGCTTTGAGTATCGAGAACGATTTCGACGAGTTGGGCGGAGTTGTGCCATACCCAAACTGCAACTGCAACGTTCGAGTTGGAGCGAGTTGGAGGGACCCCAAACTACAAACGTTGGCACCACTAGCACAAAAATCGCAGTATGGTAAATCAGGGAGTTTTTTCTGTTTGAGCGCATTTTGTTAACAAAAAGACAGCAGTTTCGAACGCCCAGACGTTATCATTACCAATGACAATCTGCCATACCATAAAATATCGGACCTGAGGACTTTATCGGACTTGTGTACTGAACCCAAAATCGTACACCGTACGAACATTTTTGACTGACAGTAACTTTTGAACTATAGTGCTTAGGGGAAATCAAAATTTGATGTAATACAGTAACGTCTAGTTTATACTAGTAGGGTTTACAGGCGTGAGGAAATCGCTTTAAACTGCCTGTGGGCCGAGAAAAGGCCTCTTAAGTGAAAAGCACAGAATTGGCCTCGAGAGCGATGTGCTCACGAGACGGAAAATTCATAAATGAGGCCAAGCTTTTGCGGTCGTCCGGATAACTGTACAAACGTCCGGATAACGCAAGCATACCGAAGCCAGTCGTTAGTGAGCGCTTCTATTGGTTGTCTCTCAGCCAGTAAAAACTTGCAACATCTCTATCTCAGAATGACTTTCGCCGCGCATGAGACCTTCGGCCTCAGTCTCCCTTTTTTCATTGCTAACGCGCGGACCTCCCTTCATCTCACCGACCGGAGTCAGAAGCGCCTCCCCCCCCGCAACCACCACCCATTCCGCAATCCCTCCCTCCCCCCTCCAACGACGTAGCTCAACTGGAAGAGCGTAGGGCTTCTGCCCTAGGGTGCCTGTTCGAACCGGGCCATCGTTATCGGTAACTACTGCGTTCTGGGTGAGTGGGGAGGTACACTAGAGGGCGTACGATGGCAGGGAAATGGTTTGTAAGGGAGGATATGTATTGAGTGTTGGTATTGAGTCGAGTTGCTGCTCCTACTTACTAACAACATCAAACACGTCTTGTGTGTAACCAGGGGGAGGATCTTGGATTGCGGCTGTTTGGAGAAGCCGCTGGCGGCGCACGATTAATGCGTCAAGGGCGCCCGCGTTGTGTAGGCGCTGGATATGCTTGCGGATACCGCTGGAGCCTCGGGATTTGATGCCGTGCTCGGTTTTCAAGTACGTGAGAATGGCATCCTCAGCACGCTTCTCCAGCTCCAGCACTCGGTCCCGATAGTCACCTGCCGCAGAATCGAGAATAAAGCCGTCGGCGATGAAGAGTTTCATGTAGGCGACAACAAGCTTGGACTTGGACCGCCGCTGCTTCGACCCTCCTCTCTCCCAATACCGTTCTTGTGCGTACCAGGTAAACCAAGTTGCATGTAGGTGCGTCGCTGATCCTCTCCGTTTCTTTTTCTTCGACTTTTCACTCACCTCGGATCTGTCTTCGTCATCTACGAATCGCTTACGTGCAGATGGCGCTGAATCTCCGTTCATCCTAGCTTCCAGCAGATCCATGCGAGCGTTCTGCAGTTTCGTATTCTCGATAAGGTGCTTAATGACAGCGACTTGATGATCAATCACTTTTTGTTCGTAGCTTGGCTCGCTTGGCTTGTGTTCGGGGTTGCATGGTTGTGTGTCGTGTTGGGTGCTATTTCCACGCGAAACAGGAGCTTCCGCAAGGTGTGTAGACCAAGCGAGGAGGTCAGCTACCGAGTAGCCTCCATGAATGACACAAGTCTCGACGCGCTTGATGGCAGGGCTTTCTGGGTTCAAGTTCTTCAGCAACCGGTAGTACCTGAGGACACAAGCGGTAAGTATGTCGAGAACCTTCTTACTAATGTTGAAGCTCTCTGTCTTTAGCTTGTAGCAGGTAGCAACGAGTATACGCTGGACACCTTCAATCGATTCCAGCGTTTGGCTGTCGAAGCTGGACATGTTTTGAAGCTTGACTTCTGCCTTGGGTTTGAATCCGCTGAGAACCTTGGCAATCTTGTGGCCCTCCCTGCTGATGTTGAATATGTAATTAAAGCCCTTGTTCACTGTAGTCAGGTTCCACGCACCCCGGTCAAAACTCCAACGCACCGTCATACCGTCGCAACCATTCGCATGCTGGGCGCCGCCTCGGCGGAAGGAGTGCGACGTGAGAGTAGCCACACCACCGGCCACGGGAGCGACACGGTCAAGAACCCGGTTGACATGCAAGTAAATCGTCGGCGTCGTATCAACCCGAGGCACAGCAGCTGGGGCAAGGAGCCCGGTAGTCTCCGGCGGCCTTGCATTCAAGAGCTCGACTAGCGCGACATCGGGAGACAGCGTGACAGAGATCAGTTGAGCTTGGTCGGGATGGTTGTCGATGAGAGCGGGGCTTGCAGCTTGGACGACCAGGGCTCGACCGACCGCGAGCAGAGGACACGTCGCAAAATCCGCGCCAGGAAAGAGCGAAAGCCCTTGCTCCTCCGATATCTTGACGCGGACCAAGCGAAGAAAGAAGACACCGGCAGCATCGATGGATATATTCCGTTTTCGGATCATCAATAGGTCCGACGCTCTCCCAAATAGGTACCACAAGCGGCAGATGAGAGCAGCATCTTAGTAGTCACTTTCAGAACATGCACTTGTATATAAATATACTAACCTTTTACTTAGGTCTGTTTTCGTAAATGGTGCGGCTTTCGACACAAATCCGCCACCATCCCGCTGAAGACAGAAGTTGTCGAGAGTTTTCCCAATTTTGAGTAGACGCGATTCTAGCGCCGCTCGGTGCTGGGGGAAATGATCTAGAAGCTTGGCTTGCCGATGATACTGCATTGTCGTGTTTCGAGCTAGCATTTTACCTTTCTCCCCCTCGATAAATGCTAGATGTATCCCAAGCTTATCCATGACACACGCGAAGGCGTTACCGCTCTCATCTGACTCTATACATTTTTTTTACATATTCCTCGTCAGCTTCTTCACCTTTCAGGAACTTGGTAAACGCTGCCACCGCAGTCGCCTTAGCACGTAACGTGTTGCCAGGCTGCAGTTTCTCCAAGCCCATTGTGATGGTCCGATAATGAGAGATATGTTCGTGATACGACGAGGGCTTGAAAAATGAATGAGTGTACACATATTTCCCGATTTTATCGGCCTTGATACGTCCGATCAAATGGTTTGGGTGGCTTACCTAACCCTATGTGATTTGATTAGTGAAATTGATGAAATTTGGATCATATGATTGGCCGAAAAATAACCCCTCCGTTCTGATTGGAAGGTCTATAGTATACAAAACCGAAGTAAGGTCCTATAAGTCTTCATATTCATCCATACCACAAAATATCGGGCCCCCTGACCCTAAACGTAGCCAGTCCAAAAGGAGGGGTGACACCCATATACTGTCGCCCAGCTACACGCTCCGCGCGGTCCTCCGGACCCTTGACGGCTCGCTGCGCTCGCAAGGACAGAACCCTCAGCCCGCTGCGGCTCGCACGCGTCGCCTCCGCTTGCCTCCCAGAGCACTGCTCGGTCCTGGGTTTACAGCCGCGTGCTACGCACACGGACGGTCAAACCGCAGGCAAGGACTCGCTGCTCCCGCTCGTGACATTCGTCCCAAAGTTAGGACCAATCAAAGCTATTTATATCGCTTGTTGACTTGAAATACTATACTTGATATGCGGTCCGATGATTTGCACAATTAACCTAGGATTTTGTAGTAGCCTTCCTAAGTACGGTCCGATAAGTGATGATATTCTTCCATACCATAAAAATTCCAACCGTGTCGGACCAAATCCGACTAAAAACCGGTAAAAATAACTCAGTTTTGTGACATTATAGTGGCCAATCGTTGCGACGTGCTCGGCCCGCACAGGTTGGATCATTGTCTTGGCCGACCGCTCCTGTTGGACATTTGCCTGGGGGCTGTAAATCAGCGTTGCCCTGGATCTCGACTGCATCAACTCGACAAAAGCCTGAAACACCTCACTCATGAACCGGAGATCCCGGTCATGGCGGATCAGCGAAGGTGCTCCGAGGCGTCTGAGCACGCACTCCTCAAAGGCCTTGGCCACTTCGAGGGCTTCAGTCTCACGCATCGCCTTGGCGATGACATACCCAGTTAAATGGTCTTGGAACAGCCAGAGCACTGTGTTGCCTCGCCGAGTTACTGGCAACAGTATAACGAAATCCATCGAGACCATTTGAAATGGATACTCAGAAGTCACATCACCCGGTGAGTAGCCTCTCAGATGGGGCTTTCTCTTGCTAGTGCTGCAGTCTTCACATGATTGGACGTATTTCGATACGTCGGCATACAATTCAGCCCAGTAGAACTCGGCTTTAACTCGGTGAAAAGCCCTTACGATCCCCTCATGGTCACCTTCAATCAAATTGTGGCAGCTGTGGATGACCTCGTCGACCACGGGGGTTGGTACAACCAGTCTCAGCGAGATATCCGCCGAGTCGGGCTCAGCGCGACGTCTCCGCTGCCCCTGATAATACAGTAGACCATCGTCACTGAGCACGAAGCTGTCGGCAATCTTGCTCGCGTTCTGAGCTCGGCGGTGAGTTAAGCTATCGAGCTCTCCCCACAGGAGGGCCCTGAGGTCTGC